>CM022765.1:18398982-18568982 GCA_012411365.1 Ameiurus melas
TTTAAAAAAATGTAAATTATATAATTATCATAAGACGTTTGCCTCACAACACCAGGATTGAGGGTTCGATTCCTGCCATGATTCCATTCCTCTGTGTGTGTGGAGTTTGCATGTTCTCTCTGTGCTTTGGCATGTCCAAAATTGTCTGTAGTGTATGAATGGGTGTGAATGTGTGTGTGATTGTGCCCTGCGATGGATTGGCAGAACTGGTGTCCCCCGCCTTGTGCCCCATACCCCCTGGAATAGGCTCCAGGACCCAGTAAGGATAAGCGACAGAGAAATTGATGGATAGATATATAATTATCACTGGATATATATTTTAAGACCACTGGTCTATTTTATATTATATAATAGTCTAACTACAGATTAAATATGTTTATTTTGAGCTTATTTAGCATATTTTAATAGAATGCACATGTGGTTTAAACTATTTATTTATCTTTCCCATCTTACAGCGTTCATTCAATTTTTTCTCTTTATAAATTATACAAGATCTGTGGGTTTATTTTCTCTTGTTTAGAGTGTTATTGCAGCAGAGGTCTAGGTTAAAAACAACTGCTGATGAAATAGATACGCCATATATGTATTTGTGTGTGCATATATATATATATATATATATATATATATATATATATATATATATATATATATATATATATATATATATATATATATATAAGAGAAATGTAACAGTGTATATATGTATATAAGACAGATAATGCTGCATAAACACTTATTCTAAAGAACCAGCTATATCTTTACAGAGACTGTATCTAGGATGCTGAGAGGGTAAAATGCCATTCGAGAAGGAAAGTACACCAAGAGTAATCGAAATTCCATATACATCTGGTAAAATAATTGCTAACAACTGCCTGCTGTCTACGACTGAACACAGAGGGTTATGTTGCTCAAAATTTTTGCCCAGCCATTCACAATGAAAACATTTTCAACTTCACTTCACAAGTGCTTAATGTTGTTTAACTCTTAACAACAGTATTGGATTGATTCCTTATCCAGATTCATTAAATTAGTTTGCTTCATGCATCTTTGGTAATAAAAGATGCTAATAGGCTAAACACCCTGCTGGCTGAGGCGTGTCTTTTTAGGTGAATTTATTTGGCTAGACACGTTTAGAAGATCCATTCGATTTTTATTTTCTACTGTTCATGCACTGTCATAGCACTGTCATAGCATGGAAATGGAGGAGATTGCTAACCACATTCCCTGTGTTGCAATTGGTTTGGCATAAAGAAATCTTTTTTGTTTTGTATTTTACAGAGACTGCTTCCCCCTCACATTGCCCTTCAACTCGAGCCAAACTTGAGTTTCCTTTTCTCTGTAGACATGACCAGAATGTAAACTCAAGGTCTCCCAACAATAGCACAAATATTTAGACAGTTTCACCACTCAGGAAGCTAATCCTTACTTACTTATTTAACTGATTCTAGACTTTATAGTAATATTATATTAAGCTGTGTACGTTAAACATTGGTGTTGATATCCTTTACATATCACGTTTTTATCCAATATGTAAAGGATACATTTCCAAGATGATTTCCATGAAAACCATCTGCTCCGTCAGATTTCATCAAAGCTTATTAATTGATTGTACAAGTAACTTTCACACCTGCCTTGTTTGGTATGGACCAGTCAAACTCTTCCCTTAGTTCAATTTGTGTTGATAAATGTGAACACTCCACCCATATTCAGCCATAACAACAGAAATATCAGAAATTATTATTGACCCCAGGCAATGGCTATTTACACATTATACTGTATTTGCACACATCTCAAATAAAAATATTCAGAGGCCCAAAAAGAAGTGTCCATCAAAGCACATCTTATCAAATTCCTGACTAATCAAGAACAAATTACACATGCAAACAACATGGCTTGCTTTGAAATTGCTATAATTTGAAAACAACCAAGCAATATAACATTAAAATGGACACACTCAGCAAATTAAAGTGTGATACTTATTAAATTCAGATCTTAAGCCTGCTATAAATTATGCTAGCAGTAAACAGTGAAATTCTGCCAAACATATTTATTAAAGGAGACAATTCCCTCTGTCCAAAACTTTCTTTGATCCCTTCCCTCCAAAACCATGCACATGCACAGCAGATTGTTAAAGCAGAGCAGTGCTTCAAATACATAGTTACAGTTGATTCCAGATCAAGAAAGTTAGCAAGGTCTATGCTAACTGAATATATAGAATAAGCTGTGTGAAACTACATGATTTGATCAAATGTCTGTGCCCACTGCACTCCAAAAAATGCTGAGTTGTGCCTTCTGGGTCATTTAATTGGGTTATTTTCTCAGTCTTGGGTAGTTGTGTGTAACTCAACTGCTAGGTTAGTGGCTGGGTCATTTTCACTGACAGTCACCCCTATACACCCCTATTCCAATCGATGTATCAGCACAGCTCCTTGGGTCAAGGTGGAGGTAGCGGTTTTCACACAGATAGCTAGACAGATGACCACAGGTAAGTTAGCGTTCATCACTATTTAGCATTATTGCTGCTGAAAATGCCTGAGTTTGTGATATTTAGGCAGGGAGCTCTTGAAAATGTTTTCATTGGAAAACTGTAACTCAGCAAGTGATAATTAACTTGTGAATATCATCTACAGCTTCCTGAGTGTTGGTGTTAAGCTACTAGTGTCATGTGTTTATGTTATCTGTGAAATATAGACTGGGGTTATTGTATAATTTTTGGCATCTGTATCTTATCTGAGGCTCTGAGTTAGGGTTAGCTAGCTAGCTGGTTAGTTATGCTTTCATCAGTAGGGTTGAGTGATGCTGATCTAGACACTCGCTTGAGTTGATAACAATACTTTAGCATACAACTCGTGGTAATGTTAGACATTCCCATTACCTTTTTGAGAGTTAACGATAAACTAGCATTACAGCTGTTCACCTTGATGTAGTACAGAGAGTGGGTTAACGTTAACTATATTTAGCAAGTCTTTTGGACAAGGCAAGTTGTAGTAATTAGTATTGGGAGGATGGGTTAATGCCGTCTTTCTTCATGTACTTGGTGAATGTTAATGCTGGTTAACAGGTGAAGACAGTCAGTGGCTGACAGAACTTAACTAGTTGTTTATTTTGTGAGCATTTTAGTAGAATTTTAGCATACAAACAAATGTATAATTAGGATAATTTTAACCCAGATTTTTTGTGAAAATGAGACCATCATTTGGGTTGAAAAAACAACCCATTTGCTGGGTTAAAATTAACAAACCAACTTGTGGGGCTAAAAACAACCCAAACTGGGTTATTTTTAGTCCCACAATTTGGTTTGTGTTTTTGTTTTTTTTTAGAATGTGCTGTTGCACTTTGTAAGATTCTTCCAAGTAAATTACAGTCATATTTAAATGCTTTCTATTGTGTAGCCAATTACTATATATACTTAGGTAGCTAACATAGCTAGAGACAACATGTAGGCTTAGCTGGAACACAATGGCAAAGCTAACTTTACTATTTTCCATTAGTTATGAAAATCTGCAGTGACTTCAGTGAACACCGACTAAACAGTAATGTCCATGGACATGCATTACTAGGTCAGTCCATGGACATGCATTACTAGGTCAGTCCAGCGCAGTGACCCATATTACGTTTGGCAGCTTGTCAATAATGCCACAAATCATCTTTACTATACCTTTGAAAAGAATTACTAAAAACATTTCCTCCGACCTTAATTTAGATTTGTCTCTAACATCAGAAAAAACATTTGTTGATTTAAAAATGTGTTTTCCTATGTAGGAAATTGTAAGAGAATTGTGTAAACAACCCTACTGGGGGAAAAAAATCTTGTTCTGACCATTTAGCAGCTGCTAAAATTCAATCTGAGCTGCTCAAACTGGTAGACCATCTTTGCCTATTGGTAAGCTATTTTCCAGCTTCGTTATTACTTGATTAAATTGATCAATACATGGAATAATCTAATTTCCTCACTGCTGTGCTGTTTTCTTAAAAACAAATTGCCTACAACGTAGCATTATCAGTAGAAGTTTAAAATAAAATAAAATAAAATAAATTAAAAATTAATAATTATAAATATATAAATAAATAAATAAATAAATAAATAAATAAATAAATAAATAAATAATAATAATAATTAAAATAATAATAATAATAATAAATGTTTCTACCTACCAGCACTGTCCACCTGCCAAAAATGGGGGTATTCAAATGAACCTTGTAGGTCCAATTTGATTAATTTATTGCTATAAATAAGACATTTTATTTCTCATTATTTCTCCCTGTTCTTCACATTTACTACAGCTGAACATGTAAAATGTATGTAAGTACTTTTGACAAGCACCACAGACTCTGAAAAGATGAGACATCTGTTTTGACATGGGGAGAACACATACACACATTCTCTGTCTCTGTCCATCACTCATTAAACATTCTTAGTTTGGTGTTGGCTTTAAAATAAAAAAAATTAAAAAAACAAGTCAGCAGATCACTAATCAGACCAGAGAGGGTAAATAAAATGAAATATCGATGAAAACTCTCCCATTTCTGACTTGATGTCTCTAGGCCTGTAGCAAGTCTCTGAGTTGATGAGCTGCCTTCAGTTAAATAATTTACAAACTACACATCACTGGATACGCCACAACAGATAATCTGCTGCAGAAGCTGATCTGGTCAATGTTTAGAAAACTAGAATCACTTAATTAGCTATTTTATAATACTTCTGCTCTGTTACAGTACTTTTTAAAGCATTTGATTCAGCCCATGGAAATACTTTGTTGAGTCTGAAACCCCTGGTCTACTTGTGTGAGCTGTTCAGTTTGTGGTTTGGGAGCTTTGTAGCTGCTTAGACCAAGCTGGATTTTTTCACCTGAAAATTATAACCTATACAAACGTTTTTTGATTTTTTTTTAACTCCATTGGCACAACTGACTTGTAAGTGACATTTTATTGAATTAGTATGTAAGTCTGCCCCTCACAGTGTGGCCCTAACCACAAATCTTACGATTTCCTGAGCACACGTTTTTGACTGTCGTGAAATCGATATGGCTCACATCACAGTTGCTGTTATACGAAACAACTATATGTATAACAACAGTTATACAAAATAGTGAGAGAGTGTGAAATAGCGAAATAGTGATACCATCAGTGTGTAATGCCTGTCTGTGTTGTAATTGCAACCAATCACTGAGCATCATTTTCCCAAGGAACATTAACTGATCACCACTGTTTCCCAGTGTTCATCATTGATCACCACATTTTCTCAATGTCCAATCACTGGTCCCCATTGTTTCCCAAGGAACAGTCATTGATCATCACGCTTTGCCAAGGACCAATCAATGATCAACACTGTTTCCCAGTAACAAATCACTGGTCACCACTATTTGCCAGTAACAAATCATTGGTCACTACTATTTCCCAGTGACCAGTCACTGATCACTACTATTTCACAGTGACCAATCAATGATCACCACTATTTCCTAGAGACTAATCATTGATCACCACTCTTTCCCAAGGACCAATCGCTATGCCACCACTATTTCCCAGTGAACAATCACTGATCACCATTGTTTGTCTCACACTTGCACTACTTTACTTTCTTTGTTTTAAACTCTCTTCTTGGTGATATTTTAACACTAATAAAATTGAGCCCTTTTCCTTCGTGGCTAATTGTCTTTCATGGCTAATGATTTTTGGTCTGCGTTCTTGATAAAATGGATAATATTTTGTCAATGCACAACAAATTTATTTGTGGTGCCATGACCACAGATGACTTAGTTAAGGAATAACTTACTGTAAATTGAAATCTATTATACTGAAAAAAAAAAAAAAAAAACTATTCTCAGTGAAAACCCTCCTCCATATACCATAATTCGTACTTACGACATGCCAATGATCAAAATGAATAAATGAATATGCAAATTATGTCTATGACGTCATCTAGCCACTTTTTGAGCGTGCTTTTCTATTTTCTTCTGAAAAGAGTTGGCATCACTGGTCCCTTTTGGCCTTCCATAAAGTGGCGCGTCTTCCAGCAACGCGCAGGAGGGAGAGAAGGAAAACTTTTTTTTTTTTTTTTTAAGAAAGTGAGGGGAGGGGAGACGATAGAAGTTGGACAAGAAGGATTCCTAGGTTCTAACTTTTCCCCTTCCCCCGTTAAAAGGACTTGGGGGGAAAGTGTTGAAGAGCAAAAAAGTGGATTGCACCCAAAAAAATAGAAAGAAAGGAAAAAAGAAAAACTGTTTCAAATTCCGGACGCATCGGCTTTTCTTTGGATTAATGTTGTCCTTATTGAGTGGATTTATCGATTGCTTGTAGGTATGGACACACTTCTTTTTCCCATCATTGCATTGGCTGGAATCTCCTTTCCTGTGTCCATCTCAGTGAAGTGGAAACCCTGGCTTCTCTCTGGGCTTGTAGTTCTTTTTTTTTTCTTTATCTTATCTTGGAAATTTGAACTACTGCATTCCGTTATCACGCAATTTCCTGAAAAAACAAAAAAACAAACAAACAAAAAAAAAACCTTTGCTCATAATTAATTTAATGCTTCCTTTCAGAAAACATTTAATACAAAATCGGTAGTGTTAGTGTGAATTACCACTAAGTGTAATTATTCTGTGTGTAATAAAAACGTCGCTTTCATACAGGTAGGTGTTAAAACCTTTGACACCTCGCTCCCCCTAGTGGCCAGAAGCGACATTGTGCCAAAAGTGGAAGCAACCAAGCAGCACGGTTTGATACAAATATTGGGTTAAAAAAAAAAAAGTCTTAATTTTTCTAATTTCTCAGTATATAACTGTGATTAGAAGTTTATTGAATGATGTTGATGGTGGCTCAGTTGTTAAATCTTTGTATAACTGATCAGAAGCATTTGAGTTCAAATCTCAGCACTGCCACGGTTGGTTTACTGACTCAAGGCTCTGATGTATCCTGTTTCAGGTGTAAGTTAGTCATATAAACAAATGTAAAGCTAAAATACAGATTCCTTGCACTGTGTATGGGTATGTGATGATGTATAGATGATGTTGCGTATGATGCATATGCATTCTCTCTGCCTTTGTGTTTATCTAAGAAGCTGGTGAATATTTGAGAGTGACTATCCATTAGCTTAATTATTCTATGTTTTTTTTAACCATAACTGCTAAAAAACATCAGTTCACTTTTTCAGTACTCTTCACACGTTCACACTGAATGATTTTCATTGATTCAAAATGCAACCACTGAACAATTTTTCTTTCCCTTTTTTTTTCGAATGACTTTACATTTGCGTTTTCTGCAGCCATTTGCAAATGTTTGCCAAATCTACTTCAAAACTAAAATACTCAACTTCAAAAACAGGTTAGTAGAATTCTGGATATTGTGGATTATAGGATAATTTCTTAAGTTATTTCAAAATACTATATTGAACTACAATCCAAACCCTAAAATGAGAATACTTCCCACCGACCATCATCGTGCAATTGGTGATTGGGTGTTTGGTCCCGTTTACTTGACAGAGTTTCAGTCATGTTTGTTAATGTTACTGCATTTTATGCATGAAACGGACAGATGTTGTCTTTGTGCTGGGATATCTATGGAGATTTGTTTAACTCTGAATGAAAGTGATGCCAAAACGACACATACGGCTAGACACATGGAAGAGAAATAATTTACATCACATGCTTTTTGTGTTCATCATATGTGGCACAGATGCAGACATAGATGAGGAAGGAAATACTTGATCAGCTTACTATACACGTGGCTAGCTGGAGCACTCTTATTTCACTTTCCCATCAGGCGGTGCAATTCAGCTTGGCACGCTAACTGTAATCACACGTGTTGTCGCCATTTCTACCATCGAGCGAGCAGAGCATGCAAGAATCCATGCAGAATTTGTAAAACCGATTGGTCCAGTACGTTCATCATTTACTATAGTAAATGACTAGAATCACTTGTTTAACTCAATAGTAATCTTCAGGTAATTTATATAAGAAGCAGCATCAGAAGTTTATTTAACAGATTCTTTTTCATTTATTTACCGTCAGTTATATTTTCTTGTAGCTATTTAGCTTGGTTCTTACCGTGAGCCAATTTTGAAGTAAATACCCTACATATTGTATAACATACTGTTACAGCACACCCTACCTACTGACTTACATGCATAGACTAGGATGGAATTTGAGATTTGACCCAGAGAAGAAGTGTATTTTAACATCAACTGAAAGACAACAAGCATAACCATAATTGCGCGAACATAACCATCTAACCATTGTCTTGAGAAGATCAACTAAAGCAGTGTGTTAGATTTTGGCTGGAGATTAAACCTGCAGGAAGGTAGAACTCATGGAAGTGGGTTTGTGACCACTGGCATACAGTAATGATTTATAATCGCACAAGTGTCACCCAGAAGAGTCCTTTCAAGGTTTCTTCCTCATGTTCTTCTTTTGCTCATGTTCTTCTTCCAAGAGGATTTTCTTTCCACTGTCACTTCTGGCTTGCTCGTTTGGGATATACTTCTACGTCCATATTTCTGTGAAGCATTTGCCCTCTTCCCCTGTGAGGAAGACATACATACTAGACATACCTAATTTTAAGCTAAACGAGTTATGCCTGGCTATGATTAAAAAGTTTTTCTAACTGTGCATTCCACTAGCAGATATCACAACCCATAGCCTAGAGTAAAATCTTCCTCCCAATATATGTATAGACCATGTATAGTACAAGGTCATGCATTGTTACAGAGCCATGCTGTTCTTCTGTTTGGTGTAAAAGCGGTATTAGATACCTCCTGGCTACATTTCTGTAGGTAAGGATAGCTATTTGTAACTGCACATGCTTTAGTTTATTCCCAGTGTCTGGTCGATGAGGTGGTTGGGATATTTTTTAGAAATAAAACAAGTTAAAATGAGTGCTATGTTTGTGGCTGGTTCCTTGAAAGATAACCTAGATTTTGCTCATGCCCTTCACCTCCTGGCTAAACCATTTTTTCCAGCATGCTCTCTGACTCAAGGTAAATGTGTTCTCGGGTATGTTTCCTTATATATGTCTTTCCTTCCATGAGAGTGAGTGATGTAATGGGAAGAACATCCACTCCCCCTGTGGAGTTCTCCACACTTTAGTAAATAAGGTGCAGAGACAGTTGTTATGTGCCTTAAGGAAGAGCTGTTTAGTTCCAGCTTCTGCTGCAGATGGAAAGTTGGCATCTGTTTCTGGCTGGAACAATTAAAGCATTGTGATCCATTGTAAACTTGATGGAAATGTACGGGGCAGAACACAGGCAACGGTTGTGTGGATTTTGAAACTGTCTCAAAATTTTAGCTGGGTATCCTTTCAAGACACAGTTGCCTTTAAAGGCTGCATAGCTTTATATAGTTGTGGCAAAGCTGTGTTACTCAGTTAAGTACCAATTAGTGTTCATTTCTACAGGTTTAAGTGAAACTGGGTTGGAGTTGCAGGGTGTAGTGAAGTTACAATTTGGTGAATGCCAAGTCTGGTGAAGGTGGTTGGATGAGTTTTTAGGTGAGACCTAGTATGTTGGTTTTAATACACAGCTCAGAATTACTACTGTATCCAGCAATGAAACTCCTAGAGTATCTATTAGGTTCTTGTCTCCAACTCTATTAGGTACTAACGAGGTCTATCAGTTTCTTTCCTCCAGGTTTATTAGGTTCTAAGCAGGTTTACCAGTTTCTTCTCTCCAGATTCCATTGAAGTCCATCAGGTCACCAATACAGGTCTATCAGATTGTAATCACAGGTTTACAAGGTCTTCTCTTCAGGCCTATCAGGTTCTAACCATGTCTGAGTTTCTTCTCCCCAGGTATATCAAGTTATAAAAATGTCTATGAGGCTCTTCCTTATATATATATGTGTATATATATTATATATATATATATATATATATATATATATATATATATATATATATATATATATATATATATATATATAAATTATTTGATTACTTTCATTACCATTTTTTTTTCATTAATTTTAAATAAAATGCACAAAATGAGTGTACACAGAGTAAAACTTTACATCAACACAACTGTTATATATAAATGTATATTACATACAAGTATTTATGCATTATTATTTATTGATGCATGAAGAAACACTGATAATTAAAATACAGTCTTAAATTAATAATAAAATCTCACTTTCATTGAACCTTATGGTTTCTGTTACTGCCTTACTCATCATCTTACTTATAATTAACTTGATTGTTCTGTTTTAATTCAATATTACATATCTTACTCACGCTACCACCGTTTATCACCTCGTCTACATTGTGAGTGAGGAGCGAGGTGGCCTCGTTACTAATAGATCGCTCTATTTTATGATGATAAACTGCTTTTTCACTACAAATGTGAAAATACAGCATATAATGCCAATAAACATGAATTAAACGAAACCTTTTAAGCAGCTCGCGCGAGTTTCCCCAGCCCCTTGCACACAGTGGAGTATTTTGCATATAAACACAATTTGTGTTCATGCATCACCGTTGTGCTTCCGTGCTACACAAATTTGCAGGTTACAGACTTCATGGCATTTAATATAAAATGCTCCCATGCCTTAGAGGACTTTTTTCCCGCTGTCACTTGACGATTGCACCTCCTTCTGATGGTGACTGAGGTCATGTAGGGAATAAAAGGTAACGTTGACATAAACTGAAGAAACTAATTTTTGTTGACTCTGGGTATTGGGCTAAAGCTGGCGGCATCGCATTATGTGAGTTTGACGTCATGTTCCATCGACTGAGAAATGGCTTATGTTTCCGGTTAGTGAAAAACCACTAGTGTTCCATTTGAGAGGATAATAGCCTTCTACAATCCCCACTCCATAGATGGTAGAATACATAGTGTCTAGTACGTCATTTGGGACACAACTGGTCTGTACTCTCCTCCAATGTGGAAAAGAAGTAACGTAATGAATAAATGTGTCCTGTGCTGCATGCAGACCAATTATTCAATGATAAGATTTGTTGACAATGATTTTCAGAATCGATTATCGATTTTATCAATTAGTTGTTGCTGCTCTAACATCTGTGAGGCCCTTCTCTCCAGGTCTGTCCAGTTGTAATCAGTTCTACCAGGCGCTTTCTCCAGGCCTATTGAATTCTACCCAGGTTTATTACAGTGCCTTCCACTAGGTAAATATGGACCCCTTGGTAAATATGAGTAAAGAATGTTGTGTAAAATGGTCTATTGTTTAACCTGTTCATCTTTGGGTAAAAAAAACCATGACTTCCTGTTTCACAGGGGTATAAATATGACACGTAGGCCAAACTCTCTTAGTGATTCAATGTGTATGACCAATGAATATAGCTGAGATTACTAATTAAGGAATTAGTTTATAGTGATAACTGTAGACTTAGTTTTACTCATCAATGGGAATGTCGTTTAGACCAGGTTTTTATTATATGACTTCTTAATGGAACATTAACATGAAGCATGATTCCTATATGATGCTAGCACAGATAGTTACATTTATACCACTGCACTGTTGAATTCTTAGTTTGGCTGGTCAGAAGAGAGATTTTTTTTTTTTTTTAATCTGGAAGTCAAATCTGTCAAAAGTCAAAACAGATGTGTATAATAATGCAATCATTCGAATTAATTTTTAATTCTATAGTAACAACAAATTCACAAAAAAAAAGCTTAAATGAAATGTCGAAAAATAAATTTTCACATATGGTTTATGTATGAAAGATTTGGTTAGTATACAGTTCTAGTAAGTAAACAAAAAAGCTGAGTAAAAAAACGTTTCAATGTGAAGTGTAGAAATAATCAAAAAGACTGATCTTTGTGTTGTAAATATGAGACAGAAATGTGATTTTAAAAATAAAATAAAATACATTTTTATTTTATTTGATATATTTTTTTTTATTTACACTCTGACATGGTAACAAACCTGCTATCAGGAGAATTCTCAATCACATGAAGGAATTTTGTATGTCTATTTCCACAATTGTTATTTATATTGTGGATAACATATATTATAGTCTTTATTGTCTGTGTGTTTTAATACATTTTATTTAAAATTTTACAATTTAATTGCTAATAAGAAGAACAGATGGGTTGGCGGAATTTCTTGTGTCGCACATGCATTTCATTGTTACTGCTGTGACATAGACGGAGCTAATCATTTCAAATTACATGTTTATCCAAGTGCGGTAGGGTCACATCTGGGTGATGTAGAGTTCATCAGTAACAGCAATTAAAACATTCTTCTTCCTTGTTGTGGACTTACGAAAAGTCTTTTATTACTTTAATCATATACAATTTTCACTGTGACTTACACAGCTGGAGATTAATTGGCTGTGTGTTATGCGCAGGTGTTAAGGCAGATGTCCTTGGATAAATTTTGATTTCAACATAAATGCAGCAATAATCACCAAGGTTTTTTTTGTATGTGTATGGCGCTCACGCACACGTTTGTGTGTTTGTAGTACCAATTTAATGATTAAGTGAATTATTTGTTTTTTAAAAAGTCTTAAAAACTCACGAAACTAGCTAATTTTTCAAAGACTACCATCTTGGCAGTTTTGAACACATGCCATTCGCTCAGCAGTGTTTTTCATTTCCTTCCTGTTCCCGTGTTCATTTTTTTATAATGTTGAACTTAAAAAAAATAAATTTATTTCAGTAGAGATCAAATTCACTATTGATATTTGTTTTATGAATAATTGCAATCATAATGCAATCAATTTAGCACAAATATCATATTGCAATTTGTAAAAACATTTCTAGGATGTATGTTTAGTGTAAAATTTTATTAAATTACAAACTTCCAGTCAGTCAGTCCTTCTTGGATTTTGTAATGAATGCAAAATCAAGCAAACTATGCAATATTGAGAGTAGTGGTTTTAACCTTAGTGGTTCTACAAAGAACTTTATGCTGTTTCTCATTCACCCATTCACACACACAATCACACACCTATGCAAGGTGCTAGCCTGCCACTGTTGAAACTTGGAATTCAGCGTCTTGCTCAAGGACGCTTTGGCCAGCATGTGGACAACCCGCTCTACCACCTGAACCGCTGCCGCCCTAGATTTTCTGCAGATTTGGGACAAGACGTGTCATGTGATGTTATCACAATGCTCATTCAGTCAAAGCTCTTTTCGGTTCACATGCATTGAACATGAGAACAGTTAAAAGGTCGCATTTACCATTTCACTGTGAAAGGCCAAGCAAAACAATTTTGTGCAACTGCGATTTTTTCCAATTCAAGCATTTTTTTTAACCGCAACAATAAAAAAAACCAAACCTCAGCAAAATCAAATTAACTGTTATATAGTAAATAATGTTAGAAAATTCTATCACAATACACAAAACAGTATACTGTCGAAACAGTAGAAACGTTATACTGTGACATAATTTAATGTTTAAGTTTGTTGATACTTTTCATTGCAGTTATTTTCTTTCTTGTTCCTTTCTGTTTAGTTGTAACTAAAACCGTTTCATTGTACTCTCTCATCAAGAGAGTAAGTTTAGTATGTAATCTGAAGCCTTTTTTCTCTATGTTCCATGCATCCCTACATTCATGAGAGACCTTATTCAAGATAACATGAGCATGAATAATGTCATATTTATGTCAGAATTTTTTAACCTTTTCTATTTTAACTACCATTTTTGCACTGTTGAATTAATCCTGCGTTTAGTGCATAGGCTAGCATGCAAATTTTGGAGTATGGCTTAGATACCAGTTACACCACAAGCAAGCCTTCCTCTGTTTCTGCAGCTGAATCAAACCGGTTAGGAATGTTTTCTTCAATCTTAACAACCAGACCAATGCCGTAGAAGAACTATTAATGATTTTGCTAAAGCTGATAATAAATGGGTTAAACAATGTGTTATTTCACAAGTAAAACAGAAAACACATTATATTTAAACCTTTATGGAAGGAGTCTCCAGTGTCAACACTTTGTAAGAGTTTTCTGCCAATTTTTTTTTTATTTTGCCCAACATTAAACATAAATTATATCAGATAAAACTAATTGTTGTTGTATAAAACACTTGCTGTTGCTGAACAATAAACTTCGGTGTGGTAACAGTAACTTTCCTTCACGCTGGGCTGTATCACACCACCTGGGCCAGAGAGCTATGTATGTATATACACTTTTGCTCCCTCTCTCTCTTTGCATTCATGAGCAGCTCTCCCACGCTTTGCTAGCTACACTAAATCTGTTTGGATAGTGAGTCACATAGATCCTGCATTTGGACTGGGCCTTATCTGGGTCAGTTTGTGCAATGAATTTTTTCCCCCTTATCATCCACATTAGGACATTTGAAACTAATACATTTTTTTTCTTCTTCAGTATTTTGGATTTATTATTCCACTTGTTGTCTCAGGAGCGATGAGGTAGATATCCAATTTATTTCGCACTGAAACCTATCAAAATTACAGAGAAGCGGTGTGCATCTGTAAAACGTACTTTTGGGGTAGCATTCATCACTTGGCAGCAAGTCAAGAGCACAACAAGTAATGCTTAGGCAGTGACATAAAAACAGCATGGTGTGTGACAGCCCTCCATCGCTGAGAAACAAAATCCCCACATGCTGAGCTTGGCAGCTCATTACGTTTTACTACTTGTTTATTGATTGTTGGGCTTTGTCTTTCCTTTTTGAAGTGGCTGAATCCTTGGCTTTTTGAAGTACTCTCCATGCGGAAGTGATCGATTTTAACTACAGGGTTGATGGCAAATTGTGCATGTGGATCACGGTAGATATCTGTTTGGAGTCTGTGACTGCTTGTGCAGTGCCATCATGATTCAAAATTTTGACCACACCAGGCAGAGAGCCAAGACTGTGAGATACACTTATCTGTGCAGACCAGATGGATCCTCCTTTTTTAGTTCTTACATTGAAAACAAATTGGAGGAGAACAAAGCAGGTGCGAGCTTTTATTGTACCCCCATGGAATCAAACTAAAATGTAGAGATGGCTCGGACACACTGAGAGTCTGCGATATAGCTGCTTCTCACTCCTAATGGATGTTGTCTTGTTTACAAAGACTAATGCTGACGGTGTTGAGAAGAAATTCTCTTTCTGGACAGGACATCAGAGAATGAGGCGTTCAGCACCTTGAGCTGGGAATGGCAAAATAATTCTCTGGGATTGGTGCGCTTGGTTTTTCTGCCATTACATTAAGTAGTGTAGAATTTCCCCTAGGCTTTATAGGTTCTGTCAGGAAATGCAGGTTGAAGCTTATCTATGGCATTCAGGATGTAATATACAAAATAGTAATAAAGTCTTGTTCCATGGTCATTTTTCATTCAGGCAGGTGTGTGTTGAGACATGTGATGGCACCATTTACATACAGTGTAAAAGCGCTTTGAGTGTCTAGAAAGGCGCTATATAAATATAACTGTTACTAACTAACCATTGAATTCTTTATTCAAATATGAAACGAATATTGAATATAATCATGACTCTCCAAAGGTCAGTGACCAGATAAGAAGTGTATTATTCAGAGAAGGGGCCAAATGCAAAACTCAATATGATGCCAACAAGACCATGCTTCATTGCAGGGATGGTGCTCTCAGGGTGATGAGCAGTCCACCAAATGTAGCGCCATGTACCATTGATTACCATTACATTGTCAGTTGTACTGTAGTATGCCATTCACCCTAGGTTTTATAGGTACAGTCAGCGGATGCACATTAGGTTTACCTATTCGTGGCATATAATCTGTCATTTACAGGATAGATGAAACATGTCCGCCTTATTAAATCTATTAATGACACGTGGAATATATTTGGCACAACCACAACTCTGTCAAAAGTCAATGGACTGATAATAAGGGCATTGTCAGTGAAGCAAACAGGATCCCAAAGATAACGCTAAATGTGATGCTACCATCACCATACTTCATGGTCCGAATGGTATTCTCAGGGAGATGAGCAGTGTTTGGTTTCCACCTTATGTAGTTTGTGCCAAGTCTAAACTGTTCAAGACAAAATAGTTTTTTCTGCCATTACAGAAAATGTAGTAGTATGTGATTTCCCCAAGGATTTATAGTTTCAGTCAGGGGGATGCAGATTACCTATCTGACATCCAAGCTGTAATATACAGAACGGCAATGAAGTCTTGTTCCATGGCCATCCTTCATTCTGACAGGTATGTGTTGAGACATGAGACATGTCATTCTGGGTCACTTTGAGTCTAAGAAATGCACAAGGGAATGTAGTTCAGACCTTGACAGGAGCTATAGATTTTTTAGTTAATTGGAGTTTTCCATTGACAAGCATGTTGAGTATGAACATTCGCATTTCATCAGGAGTGTATTGTCATTCCTTTGTGGCATATATGTCAAATGTGTACAAATCCTTACCACGTATCTTTGCCTGTTTATAAGTTTCAACAGAAGGACGTGGTGTAAAATGAATGTACGTGTGGTTGTAACATGCATTGAAATGATATAGTTGTGGAGACTGAAGCAGTGGAAAACGCCTAACTTCTTGCACCATACTGTTGCCTGTTTAATATTAGATTCATTAAATTAGGAGTGTCATGTAAGGTTTTAAGCAACCATTTCATTAAAATGTTCCACAGGTGTGTGTGTGTGTGTGTGTGTGTGTGTGTGTGTCAGTTCATATTGAGACAGTTGCACTGTGAGAAGCACAGATGGGCATTGTAATGACAATCCTCAAAGCACATGGGTTACAAAGCTTTATAGGAACCTGTTATGGGCAATTAGGCCAGTTTACACATTTCCAAGGGCCTTTCTAACCTTAAAGCCACCTTCATTAATCTACCCTCAACGCTTCTTCTTAATGGAAACAAGTAGAGAACAGCATTGGCATTTATGTGGGTGTATTTTCAGCATGCAATCAACTTTTATCTTCACTTTTTTCTTGCTTGACTGCTACAATCAACCCCTTGGACTTGAAGATCTTTCCTCTTAGTTAAAATAAATAACTGGATAATAAGCAGAGAGTTAGCAGTGTTAATGTTTTTGACAAATGCAGGTCTTAATTTTTATAATCTCTTCAGCATTGCAATGTTTATGTGCTCTCGTTCACATAGGAGTTGAAAGAGGGAGCCATGAGGATCATCTTGTGGTCCGTTGTGCTGCTGACCATCTGGACAGGTCATGGTGTTCGACTGGAGACTGCTGAAGGTGAGAAGCTACAACATATGTAATACCTTCATTAAATGAATCAAATCTGATTGGTCATGCCTATCAGTAAACAGATTTAAGTTTTATTAGAAAGACATATGATACATGAATATGGTGAAGTTTTCTGTAAGGAGAAGTTTATTTAACAGTTATGCAAGGATTCTTGGTCAGTAATGGTTAACTCTCCCACATGGGAAAGTTGTTTTGTCTTGTTAACTTCAAGACCGAGTAAAATCGGAAACTGGTGAGGGAATGGCTGTTTATAACTGCAGTAACATAAGTGATATCAGGAACGGGGAAACAGTGACATAGTGGCTAACACATTTGGCTCACACCTCTAGGGATGGGTTGGATTTCTTCCTCCGCCCTGTTCTCTGGGGGTTTCCACCAGCTACTCTGGTTTCCTCACCCAGTCGAAAGACATGCGTTGTAGGCTGATTGGTATTTTCAAATTGTTCATAGTATGTGAATGTGTGTTTGTGCAATTGTACCCTGCGATGGGTTGGCACCCCATCCAGGATGTCCCTCGCCTCAAGCCCTCAGCCCCCTAGGATAGGCTTCAGGCTTTCCATGACCCTATGTAGGATAATCAGTGCAAAAAAAAGGATGTATTGATATAACTACAACCAGGTTCCACAACATTAGACATAACCATGATGTGTGATGTGTTTGTTTATGAATAGATTAGTTGACAAATTTGGTGTGGTATAATGGGAATAAAACAATTCAGGATATGCTGTTATTGGAAAATAAATGGCAAAGTTTGTCTCAGACTTCTGAAGGAAAAATCTGACATGAGCTACACATTTAATTAATAAAAGATTATATTACATAAAAAGCATTTGAATTCAAATTAACACGAGAGCGTGCACAAAACAGCAGCAAAGTAATCACAAGAAAGTTTGAGAATTTTCTTAATTTATTAGTTCGACTCGAGGCTGCAGTCTGACAGTCTCATTGTTGTGACACAATTGCGATGCGTCTTGCTTCACCAGGCAGACAGCTATTCTGAAACCACTACTTCTTCTGCTAACCTTTTCATATTATTAGCTGCATTTTATATGTTTATCGCCGTTAGTTTTCAAATTGATTCAGAGGGAATGTGTTGGTAAGTACTAGCTACTCAAGTTCCAGACATGCAGGTAACCTTATTATATCAGTAAAGGCATGATGCCAAACACACAGAGAGGGCAGAAAATTTTATCAAAACTGAAGAAGAAGGCAAAGAAAGGGACAGCTTCCTTATCAACATGGGTGAAAAAATGGGCTAATAGGAGACAGATAGTTACCAAAAAGGCATAATATGTTTACAAAGAGTTAGGCTTGCTACTATGTGTTCTGTTCTGCCATACACTGATTACCCTTGCCCCCTGTGGCACCAAACCCATTGACGTTTTACTTTTTGTATATAAATAAAAACCATTTAGTTCAGTTGGAGAGCATTCAACAGATGCTACAAACTGAAAGTGTCTGCTCCATTCAGCATGAGACAGCAGAGTCACGGCACAGAATAATAAATACCCACTTTCAAAAACAAATTAATATTCCCCTTTTTAAATATATTTTTCCTTTCCCCAAAAAAAAATTTTTTATTAATATACTACACTTTCAAATCTTATAAGAATTTTTATTTTTTATTATATACATTTTATTACTGACAGTAAGTTGCTTTTTTTTAATAGTAGGGTAAATTTTTTTTTTTGGTTAAAAATAAAAAAATTTTTTTTTTTAATTAATAAAATAAAAATTTTTTTTTTTTTTTTTTTTTTTTTTTTTTTTTTTTTTTGTAGGTGACATGCGGGGGGGTGTGTTTCTACATTTATGGATGGCAATACTGTAGTTTTTTTTATTTCATAATGTGTTAATTCATAAAATTTTTATAAAATTCTTTGGATTCATCTCTCCACCAAAAGTTGCCGTTTTGTTGTAATTGTTTCTATGAATGTAAAAATAAAATACCATTTGATTATATTAGTAGTATCATTCTCATTTTCATTGTTGTGACCACACATAGTCTGTTTACAATGTCTACCAGTAGACATTAAACCAGTAGCTAAATTAAAGTTAGTAAAGTAGTAAAAAATGAACACACCGGTGATTATGCCCTTTTTGACATTTGCGCCCTTGCCCCTGAGGAACTCCCTGAACGTCTCTGGAGCTCAGAAAATTGACAGTCAGCTGTGCAACCCAACTCTGAATACTTTCCACATGTGAATGCTGACATAGCTGTCATGGTCGATTGTCTCCTATCTCAGTTTGTCAGGGAAAAAGACTGCTCTTTTGGTGTATGTTTGAGTGGTAACATGTACCAGCGTACTCCAATGTTTTTGCGAAGCCCCTTTTCAAAATGTTTAACAGTTGGCACGTTAAATAGTAAAACAATCATTGATGAACATCACTGGATATTGTGACAATGTAATACTGTTGTATGTTGTAGAGATGATAATATTGTTATATTGAATATACCTCATTTTGTGTTTTATTCTGTACATGCTAATTGATGGATATAGTTTTATTGTTGAGTAAAGTTTAGAGTTGTGGATTAAAATCTGTTCCTTATGGTTACATTTCAGCTGTTGCCTGATGTACTGTAGTGGGTTTTATTATTTATTTATTTATTTATTTATTGTGGAATCATACTTAGCACTGGGGATTTTTTCCTGTGGGAAATCATTCTGTTAGCGTGCACTCTCTGGGCTAAACCTGTCTGTGCTGCCTCAGGAGAGCCACTCTTGGTGCTAAAGGTAGCACAGTCTAAACTCAAGCAAACTCAGTATCACAGTGATCATCACCTCTCAACTTCTCTTATAACTTCTTTTACTGAGATATATTTCTAAATAGCTGTCTAATGCATGAGGGAGAAAAGAAAAATGGGCTACTAAGAGGGAGGGATTGTGGAAGCTATCCTTTTTTCTTAGTACTACTTAGTACAGATCGTTCCAGTGTCACACTACTTCATATAATGAACGCTCTGCACAGTCTGTACTTTAAAGCTACAGGGTTTTATTTATTTATTTATTTATTTTAAGGAACGAGTTCTCTTTTGGATTCAGAATGCTGCTGAAATTAGGAGGCCGTGACATGGAGGATTTGATTATATTCAGAATTGCCTCTATGGTAATTGCCTTTGTGGCTTAAAACAAATATTACTATTCAATTTATATTATATATGGAATATATACACACGGTGAAGTAAAAATACTGTTGCATGCATCCAGTAGATCAAACAAAAATTATTTGTTTGGCACTTTTACAAGTAAATGGTCAAATAAATAAATAAATAATAGTATTTCAATTATACTTATACTATGCATTCTGGCGGCATGGGGCTCATGTTTCCTGCCTCCACCCTGTGAGTGTGGAGTTTGCTTGTTCTCTCTGTGCTTCAGTGGTTTCCTCCAGGTACTCCAGTGTTCTCCACCAGTCCAAAGACCTGCATTTTAGTCTGATTGGCATCTCTAAACTGAGTGTAGTGTGTGAATGTGTTGTGCTCTGCAATGGGTTGGCAACCTTTCCAGGTGTCCCCCGAGTTCCCTTCAATAGTCTCCAGGGTCCCTGCGGCCCTGCCTAGGATAAGCGATATAGAAAATCCATGGATGGATGGATTGATGTATTCTATTACCCTAATTACATTTAAAAAAGAAAAATCTGTCATTTTTGCTGTCTTTTCCACTGCTGGTTTTGGAAATCTAATGTATTGTAATATAAGCGATATGAATGAAGGTAAGATGTGTTCAGCATAGTCAGTTTATCTGCTACTGTATTACACATTACGACCACTGGGGGTACTAGCTTGTGCATGGTCAAGAATGTACGAAAATATAAGCACATCCTCATGCATAAGCAAAGCTCCCATTCAATGCATAGAAACGTGCATACACATGGTTTACACACAAAACAATTTGCATATCTGGTTGATAAATGAGGCCCCTGATCTCCACGTTTACCTTTGTAAGCTCCAGTCACAAGCCCAGATTGGGCTGTTGCTTTTAACTTTTATCAGGCTTAACTCAAACTGTACACATCTTTCCTTGACTGAGATGGAAAGAGACAGGCCTCAAGGTGTTCACCTCTACATGCTTGTGTATCAGACATTAATAACCTAACCACCCCCCATTATGAGGTCTAGAGGTTAATCTTGGAGATTTTGCTAGAGGGGTTTAATGGAGAAGATAGGTATTTTCTGCCATGTTATATTTCACTCAAATGATTGCAGTACTGATAACTGCAGAGATACTTGACTGTGGTTCATAGTCTTTTTGCTGTTCTGTGCATCCTTCAGATACAAGAAATCTCATTAAATGCAATGTGAACATGTCTGACCTCTTCCTTTTGTTTGGATACTAAAACTTTCTCTTTAAACTCACAATTTGTCTTGGTAAATGCATCCTGCTGTTACAGCACAAGCTAGAATTCGCATTTGGGAGAACGGCTCAGATTCCAATAAAACCAGCAAACACGGCTTCCTCCATTTCTGCAGCCCTATCAAACTGTAAAGCTTTATGTTGTACCGATAAAGCTGATCAGACACTTCTGAAGCTCCTTTTTCACTCCCCCTGCTGTGCTGAGCACCCATCGGCCTTCTCTATAATGAGTCTTTCCAGACAATTCTGGAAGTAAACAGCATGTGCTCAGGGAAATAAAAAGCAGAGATACTCAATTCTCATCCCAGTAGGTGCAGGGTATCGACCAGGCTTAAGCAAAATTCAGACAGAACTTAATTAAGTCTATATTTTTGAATACTATGTCCTATAAAAATCAAAGTAAGTTGTACTCCCCTTTATACATTGTTATATGTTATAAAACTATATAATATAAATTCAAATATAAATGTACTGTAATGAGAAAATGTTGTATGGAAAAAATGTTTTTCGGGATATGAGATTTCTTCTTCTGAGATTGGTTCTAGATATTTTTTTACTAATCTCAAGCCAATAAAAGTATTTAATTTTAGTTCTTTCTTGCAATATAAGTAAAATTATCTGCAAATGCACCAAGGCAATCTCAAGCTTGAAAATATACAGAAATAGTCGTAATAATCATATTTGAATAATAATAATAATAATAATAATATAAAAAATTAGAAATATTAAATAAATTTGCTTTAGATATTTTTATCTGCTAATATCTTTCAGTTCAATGTGAATTATTATTATTATTTTTTTCTTTTTTAATATGGGAGAATACAACGATCGAGCTATGACATTAAAACCACCTGCCTAATATTGTGTAGGTCCCCCTTGTGCCGCCAAAACAGCTCTGACCCATCGATGCATGGACTCCACAAGACCTCTGAAAGTGTGCTGTGGTATCTGGCATCAAGACATTAGCAGCAGATCTTTTAAATCCTGTAAATTGCGAGGTGGGGCCTCCATGGATTAGACTTGTTTGTCCAGCATGTCCCACAGATCGGCTTGAGATCTGGGGAATTTGGAGGCCAGGTCAACACCTTGAACTCTTTGTCATGTTCCTCAAACAATTTTTGCAGTGTGGCAGGATGCATTATCCTGTTGAAAGAGACCAGTGCCATTAGAGAATAACATTGCCATGAAGGGATGTACTTGGTCTGCACCAATGTTTTGGTAGGTGGTACATGTCAAAGTAACATCCATATGAATGCCAGGGCCAAGGTTTCCCAGTAGAACAATTCCCAGATCATCACACATAGTGCATCCTGGTGCCTTCTCTTCCCCATATAAGCGACACACATTCACCTGGCCATCCACATGATGTAAAAGAAAATGTGATTTACCATACCAGGCCATATTCTTCCATTGCTCCATGGTCCAGTCTTGATGCTCATGTGCCTATTGTAGGCAATTTTTTCAGTTGACGGGGTCAGCATGTGATCTCTGTGAGTTTCAGCATGTCATGGTTGTTCAGGTCAGATGCTTTGGTTTGAGTATTTCAGAACTGCTGCTCTCCTGCAATTTTAATTCACAACAGTCTCTAAAGTTTAAACAAAACAACAACAAAAACATCCAGGGAGCATCAGTTCTGTGGACAGAAACACCTTGTTGATGAAAGAGGTCAGAGAAGTTGTTGACAGGAAAGATATGATAATTTGAGGTGAGCAGCAGAGAAAGGTTCCACTCACGTCAGCTAAGAACAGGAATGAGGCTACAGTGGGCACAGAGTCACTGAACCTATACAGGAGTTTCTATTCATTAAAGTGGATGGTGAGTGTTTAAGACATTATCAGTTTATTTGTATATGGCAAATTAGATTAGCATTTTAGTCTGGTCTTTTTAAATGAACAACGGTACACTATACGGCTGCACTCACCTTAAAAGGCAGCACGACTGAATAGAAGTCCTTAACTTTAGAGAGAGACAAAAATTTATGAGACCGTCCACTGACTTCCTGAGGCCGCTGCAACATATCATCCACCCTTCAGCACTAACCGATCAATAGACGAAGGAGTAGCAAAGTGACTTGGTGGTCGTTTACACAATAGGTCCATTCCTGAGCAGGTATTATTTCGGTGGTGGATCATTTTCAGCACAGCAGTCGCACTGACATGGTACTAGCTATTGTGCCAAGCATAAGAATGGCACTGATACACAGGTTTTATAATAGCTGACTTAAGAGTAGCCCATTCTATATGTGATATATATTCAGCCCATAGCAGTATTGTGGTCAGAAAGTGAGCCTTCATGAAAGGCTAGTGGACAATTTGCTCAAATTAGCATCAAACTGTATACCAGCAAGAAAAATGTATATCAGTAGTTTTGTATGTTTAACTGTAAAGCACTGTATGTTCTAAATTCCATCGCTTAGTTGTATTTGTTAGTTTAGTTCATTTATTTATTTGAAAAGAGACAATGTACAAATTTTAACATATTCATTGTAGCGGATTTAGTCAAAGGCTAATTTTCATCTGCAGGCCCCTGGCAGTTCATCACTAAAATATATGCATGTATGGATAATCTTTTCAGAATCAGGAACACACCGGTACTGTATATTATGCAATACAACTCTTCTGTTATATAGTAGGTAACAGTCACTCTGTGGTTAAACATATTGAGAGAAAATAAAGAAGCTAGCCAGACGTTAATGATATTTCAGAAGGAAAGAACACCAACTGGTTCACAGGTAAAACATTAGCCAGCTTTCTTGTTCTCAATGGCAAAAACATGTCGGCTATTAATAACTATTATAACTAGCTTAACATACATTACTATATTGTGATTGTTTTAACCTATTTAGTTTACAGGCACTGTAAATAATGGAGCTTTTACTAGCTTAATGAATTTCTGATTTTCCCACTCCCTGATAGATAAATGGGAATCTGATATGTCCTGAAACATATACACTATATGGCCAAATGTTTGCGGACACCTGACCTCGACACGCATATGCGCCTGCTGAACATCCCATTCCAAATTCATAGTATTAATATGAAGTTGCAGATTTAACGGCTTCCAGACATCTGGGGAAAATTTCCGCTAGATTCGTAATGTTGGTTGGGAATTTGTGCTCATTCAGCCACAAGAGCCTTTGTGAAGAAGTGTCTGCGTTCCAGTTCATTCCAAATGTGTGCAGTAGGGTTGAGGTCAGAGCTGTATGCATGACACTGGTTCTTCTAAACCAGCCTCTGTAAACCAAGTCTTTATGGAGCTCACTTTGTGCGCAGGGGCATTATTCATGCTGGAACATGTTTGGGTCTTTTAGTTCTAGTGAAGGGACTTCATAATTCTACAGCATACAAAGACACACTGGGCAATAACGTGCCTCCAACTTTGTGACCAATATATGGGTGTCATGGTCAGGGTTCACATACATTTGGCTGTATAGCGTATATTTGATGTCCTACTGTCACATATGCATTAGTAGAATTTATTACAACTAATAATGTATATTTAAATGACATTGCTCAAATATACATACACTGTTGTGTAATTAATTACATAGTATATCTAGTATATATGTCACACCATATGTTTGTTGCATGTGATCCCAAATCCAGATAAAAAAATCACCTTTTCATTCAATGCTCGTTTGTCTGAAACAGGAAGCATAGCTCTTTTTGTGATGGAAGTTAGTAGGTGTGGGTTCATCCATTTCTTTAAAGCTAAGACATAGAACCCATCACCCTGCTGGAGACCATCTTTACACCATTACATCTTTAGGCTGAGAGTCATTGGCGATATCTGCCATCCAGAGAAATGTGGACTGATGCTTTTTGCGAATTTTCTGTAACATCAGGAATAGAAGGATACGTGCTCAATTTTGGGTCTCCTAAAATCATGCAAAGTATTTCTCAAAAACCCTACTTAGCATGTAAAACAAAACACTATCTGCCCAAACATAAATCTACAGTTAATTAATATCTCAGGGTAAGTGTTCATAATAGGGCATATATTTCTACATATCAGGGACACTGTTTCATCTTTTTCCTGTGAAATAATTGCATTAAAGTTAATGTTGCACAAAAGTGACCATTTAGGCAGAATACATTACTTGCCAGTCTTTCATTTTTTTGCTCCTATAGTTACTAATAAGGTTAGAGCTATAATGTAACCATATGTCTTGGCAGATTTTACATGATCGATGGTATAGTTGTCGATTGCAGAGACTGAGGAGGATGCACTTGCAGATTCAGAGTTTAATAAGAGTTCAAACAAAATACACAAAGACACTACGCATACCTGAACAAGAAAAACAAGCATGAACCAAGACCTAGGAGACAGCAGAGTGTATAGTGACATCCTGGGACAAACAAAGCCAGACCCAGCGTGCTCTGTAATATGCTATACCACCCAGAGCATGACCAATTTTGCTTCGTGGGCTCCTGACCATGGATGACTGTAGCTTCGTTAGGGTTTGAATTCACAAACGTGATCTTTCTTTGTCCCTTTAGCTTAATCTCTGACCACTTTCCTGTGGTGCCACCGAATCCCCCCAAAATCTCCTGAAAACAAATAGTGCTCCACTTATTCATATGTATTTATCTCTGTTTAGAACACACTGTCTGTTCAGTTTGCATAATGGATTCATATTCAGTTATATACCTAGTATGTTTTATCCTTATTGCTTGCTATTAACCCACTGTATATTGCATTAAAACTAGAATACATAGACGACCTGAAATTTTTTTTTTTTTTTTGCATGATTCACATTCTCAGCCAGAGAAAGATGTGTTGCTCTGCTGGTGTCTTCCTCCTTCGCTCTGTTAGCGAGTTCTTCTTTTCCACTGTTGCCCTTGATTTGCACACTAGGAGTTTGGGACAGATTGATGAGTCCTCTAAAAAAAAAAAAAAAAGAAAAAAACCCTCTTCTTACAAGTACAATGACTATAACTGAATAAATTAAATATGTCATGTCAGCATGTTTCTTCCAGTGGCCAAAAGTTTTTGCTTCATTTTCTCAGTTTCTTCAGCAGCTGATCATCTGTCAGGCCCCATGGTTCCTCTGTGCTAATCTCTGAATTAAGGAATTCATCTTTTTGGAAGCAGGGGGTGAGCAAGTGCTTTGTAGAGTAGTCCTGATTGACTTCAAAAAGCATAAAATGTGAGAACGATGCAAAATGATCTCTTTGTCTGTCAGATAACTTTTTGTGAGCGAGATTTCCTCACAAACCCTCAGGTTGCTGTGTTAGCAGAAGAGGGATTCAGGTGTCTTGAGTTTGAGAGAGATTTATAGGACTTGACAGGGCGAACCAGGTTGGAGCTCCAGCTCTCTCATTATTCCTCCTCTCACCTCTCATATAAAACCTTGCAGAGTTGCTTGCTCTCTCCGTTATAGCTTCAGCTTTTGACATGCTTCTCATCTATAAAATGTCTAATTGACAGCTGCACTCAGAGCCACACTGTGTTAGCATGATGGCACACACCGAGATGAACAGGTCTTTGAGCCCATCACAGCATGCATTGACCTAACTGTAATCCTTAGGTGGCATGGTACTGTAAAGTTACCATTACTTAAAACACTCTGCTAGAAATGTCTTCAGATGTATATTTCTGGAATTTGTCGTGATGTTCTACCGCTGATTCTCTTCTGAGGTCTTCTCTTCCTAGCTATATGACAGACAGCACTTTGGCCCACAACAGTGTGTGTCAGCATGAGTAGATCAATCATGTGACGTCCACCCATCGATGGGATGTCAAGCGGGCTGTCAGAGGCCTTGTCTTCGGATTATGGAGTGATTCTTTCAGACAGACAGAATTTATTTTTGGCTTCGTATCTGAGATGTTGTCTGTCTTCCCTGTATAAACTTTGATCACTGCAACATATTTGCCCTTTGCTCAGGTCTAACATTTGACATAGCTGTCCTTAGCAACATACTCAACTTCCACTGGAAAACTTTTATCATAGAAACTTCAGTTCACATGAATTCCATGTCTGTCTGTCTATTTGTCTGTCTGTTGATCTTTCTGCCTTATCTTATCTTTGATGTCTGTTTCTTTCAATAGGTGAGCAGTGTCCATCTCTACAGGTTGAAGACTGGAAGTTTCCTCAAACAGCCAGACACAACATTACAGGTACAGTGTGCCTGGTTATGGATTTCCTTTAGGACTGGGTGACAGCCAATATTTGATTAATCGTGTGACTGGGGGCATCTAGGGGCATTTTAGAGTAGTCAGTCTACCTAATGATGTTTTTTTTTTTTTTTTTTTTTTTTTTGGGACGTGGTCAGAGATAGGAGAAGCCAGAGGACATGTACATGAGGAGAAACTATGCGAAACAGTAACCTAAGGATTGACCCAGGAACTATGGAGCTTTGAGACAACGACAATACCTGTTGTGCCACTGTTCCACTCAAAATCCCAGTTTATTATTCAGTTACTCTTCTTAATATATATTATTCAGTAACTTATCCTGTAAGGTGTAAAACTAATAAGTAAGGTATATGGTTACCTGTCCAACTTGTCCTAGTAGTTTAAGAAGTTAAAAGCTTGTCAGTAATAACAGTTTCACGGTTAGTTCCGTTGTAGAGGTCGACCGTTGGTTTTGCAGATTAATCGGTACAGATAACTGATTGCTGGAGCTATGGGCTATCCGCAAAAAGCCACACCGATATTCTTTCCTGGTGGCGTCCATTGTGGGAGCGGATGAGAAGGGTCTGCTGTCATTATACGATACAAGAGTGGCCTTTAGAGGCAAAATAAAAACTATCACAGACAAATTTTTTTGTGTTATTTGAAGTCTTTTTTGAATCATTTTGGATGGTAAATGTTTATTTGAAGTATTCCTTTGGTTCAATTTGGATGTATGTTTTATTTACTTATATACTACTTATACTTTTATATATAAAAGTATAGGTATGTATGTATGTATGTAATATATATATATATATATTATATATATATATATATATATATATATATATATATATATATATATATATATATATATATATATATATTATAATGTGTGTGTGTACATGTGTATATAATTCATTTAAAAAAGTTAAGTATATTTTCATGGTACAGTCTGTACTTGGACTGTACCATGCACTTTTATAATAAATTTCAGTAAAATTGTACTTTGGGTCTTGTGTTTCCATTCAGTATCAATTTTAAAAACGCTTGATTAATCGGTTTTTGGCAGGTACTGCCCAAATTAGTTATTGGTATTGGGAAAATCGGTCGACCTCAATACTGGTGTATGATCTAGCATTTACCACAATGTTTATTAGCATAGATATTTGTTTACTGCCATTATTATGCATGATTTCATGAAGTCCCCAACAAAACTATTGCTACCACTATCTCTTGCATAATTTTGTTAGTTTATTGCTTCACTTTTTCACAGGCTGCTAGCTGAATATGATGAGCATAGCCTAGCCCTGTTCACATCATGACTTGCTGTTAATGAACCACAACCTGTAGTACTTGGTTAATTAGTAATGCCTTCGGTGTTAATGAATACTTATAAAATGTGCTTTGAGCCTTTTACACACAAGACAAGATGTGTATATTTTCTGTATTTCTCACTAACTGTAGTTGGCAACATAAATTTCAGCCTGCCGGGTCTCTCTGAGATGATAATATTAGTAATATATTAGTAGCAAAATAGTAGAGGCTAGAGACTGGAGTAAAACCTCCTCTTCCAATCAGATCAAAATGTTCTAGACTTCTAAAACTCACTTTACTAATTATTCAGCCGTTTCTTTTTCATTATCTGTATTTTGGGATTATAATGCCAAGAGCTACAAAATAAAGGTCATTAATCAAGAGTAAACATCTTTCGCAACTGTCAACAACTTTAATTTGTATATAGTTTATCATGTGCAACATCTAACAATGACCAGACTACAGACTGAGCACTTTAATTTTGTACTAGAAACTTATACACTTAGCTGGCTGCTTGTGAATCTAAACATTTCTGCAGGTTGCAGTTCAACCCTTATACATTTCATCATTTATGCAGTTGACATAGAGACACCCCCTGCCTTTTAGCATTATTAGTTAAGTGGACCATAATATAGAGTTATCCTATTTTGCAGTTATTACTGTTAATTCCTGTATCCTATATCCAGTGTTTAAAGTTTGGAAGCTGAATGATTCACCAAACACTTCCGGAAGGCTTGAAGCTGCTTACTTCACAGGATGCATTTCAAAATCTTCATTCTGTTCTCTTATGGAGAATTACTAATGACAAAGGCATTAATGTAGGGATTTTGTTGTACGTGATCCTGCTCTGATCTCTTTGTGAGTTGAAGGCTTTTCTGCTTTAGTTGAACTCCTATAGTGACACACTGCATGGTGTGTGTCGCACGGCAGACTGCTGATTGATTAGCCTGCTGGATGTTTAATGAATTGATCGATTGATTCGCAGGTTTCAATCTGGTGCGGCGCTTTTCCCTGATGAAGAACAGTGATGTGAAGAAGATACGTAACCCGCGAGGGCCTGTCATCCTACGCCTGGGAAAAGTTCACCTCATCCAGCCCACTGAGTAAGCCTTTGATCTTGCTCTACCTCTCTCTCTCTCTCTCTCCATAAAACATCCTGCGAGTTTTTGGCTTTCACTAACAAATAAACTGCTTCAGCTTGTAGTTAGTCAATCCAGTTCCAAAGGGGCTGAGTTTGATTTTGTCTGTCTTTATGATTGCCCCCCGACTCACTCACACACTCACTCACTTGCTCACTTCTAGCTAGCACAGCTGTACATGTACATAACCTCCACAGTAATAAAACACGCCAGCACAAGCCTGTGTCTGAATTTTAAACCAGGCCGTGATGGCGAGATGTTGATTAAGAACTTAAGCCTAAAGCATGGAAAAAACATGCAAATACTTTGAAATACTGTGACAACCATCTGGAGGTTGACTCAGCTACACTCGTTCCAATAATGTACTTCTGAAACTCAGACTGGCACATTCACTTAGCTCTCTGCACACAGCCCATGGCGGTAAAATGTTTTATTAACAATAATATTAAGGACCCATCATTTTTTTGGTGTGACCGTAAACCACAGTACAATCCAATACGTTTTATGACTACAGCTTTATTGGACTTGAATTGACACGTTTTACTCAGTTTTCTGCTGACAATAAAGCGCTCACCAAAACTGAGACTACACTTTGGGGATTTAACTGAATATGAATATATTACTTGGAATAAATCGACTGTGTCTTCCAAATGAACATGTATAGAAGTAGCACTATGTTTTTTTCTTTTTCTTTTTTAAAGGAAAATGTGCAAGAAAGGTTCACATGGCATCTGGTTGAGACTGATGAACAACAATGACCAGATTCATTAAAATAAATGTACATTATATCCTTAGTATATAGAACATATAGTAACATCCTTAGTAACTACCTGGTCAGGATTTATTTATTTATTTTTTTTTTACATTAGCCTATTAGATTGTTACTATTTTGCGAAATACTAGAACCAACTAATCATGGGATGGCACGAACAGTAGAAAAAAGAAAAACCAGTATTGTGTAATGTAGCTAAGAATGGCCAGTATTTCCATGGCCATAGTGGCAGGGTTTATATTGATTAATAAAAAAATAAAAAATGGAAAGAACAATGTGGTTGTCACTTATTGGTTAGCATGTTTGGTGCACCTCGAATCGTTGGGAGCTTGAATCACGCCTCTTCCCTGTGTGGGTGTAGTTTGCATGTTCTCCCTGTGCTTTTGGTTTCCTCTGAGTACTTTGGTTTCCTCCCCCAGTCCAAAGGCATGTGTTGTAGGCTGATTATCCATAGTGCCCCATACAGGGTGACTTGCACCTCATGCCCCAAGTTCCCTGGGATAGGCTCAAGGCTCTCCCAAGGCCCTGTGTAGGATAGTTTGGTGTCGTGGGCCAAGGGGGGGGGGCACAGCTAACCTATCATTGTATGGGTTTAGCTGCTACATTGCCATGCAAAGTTACATTATCTTTCTTTATGCTCTGCTCATATCATGTTCACGTAAACTGGAATTCATATAGACATTTACACACCTTATTTTCCTGCTCAGCGTGAGAGGATTTTAATGTTTCAGTTTCAAACCATTTACTGGTTTAAAAAAAAAACAACTCAAATCTGAGTACATCCATTTTTCATCACAATGACTCTGAACTAGTGTTTGGCAGAATTGAGAGCTGTCTGCCAATAAGTATTTTCCTGTAAACGCTGTCTGATTGGCCTCGCCTCCGTTCACTGAAGATATAAAATTACAGGCGGTCTTCTTTTACTGACGTTCAGTTATGTAGTGACAAACCGCTCCAAGTGGAGAATCATTCGGGGCTAAAGAAACAATCTTCGGGGCAAAATGTGATTTATTGTAAAATATGCATTTTACTTAATATGGTTTTCTTAGTAATAAATTTGCAATGCAAGTAATGTAATTTTATTGATAACCCCTGGTATAAATGATAAGGAAAATGGATTGATAGAAAGAACAAAGAAAGAAAGAAATTAAATCTTCTGATTAAGCCTTTGGGTTTAAATCTGAATACTAATACAGATAATTGAAGCATTAAACAGATGCAGATATTGATAGTGGCACTGCATTACACCCCTAATACGCCCCATCTGCCCAAATACACGTGTTTGTTTTTAGACTTTCATGGCATTTTTAGACAAAACAATAAAAAGTGGTCAAAACATTGGCTACAGATAAAACGTTTCTCAACACTGTCATGCTCTTTTAGACGCAGCATCATCTTTAGTCTGTCATGTATATATCACGCCATTTGAATTCTGGGAAAGCACTGTCCCTGGAAGATGAAGATGTATTGAGTAACACTGAGTTTCCAGCTGGAATCTTCCCTCTTGCCTTCTTCCTGTTTGTTATATTTGAGCATGTGATCTGACAGTTTGATTGGGATATGATGTTGACTGGCGCTTGCTGAGTTTTGTGAGAAAGCTTTGACACATAAATAAATAGATATGGAGATGAGAGAGTGGAAATTAATGTTTATTACCTCGGTTTATGACATGAAGTCGGATGTCGATGCTGAGGAACTCTGTTGAAATTCTCAAAGAAAACGATTGGGGGTTTATGCATATGCTGCTGGAACAGACCTACAGTCTTGGTCAAGTACCGATGATGTTTTTATTTAATGAGTTAGAACTAATACAATTTAAAAACACACCAATGTAAATATGCACCGAATGTTATATGCCAAAAACAATCACATTCTCACTGTAGAAATTATCAACACGTGAATCAATAGGGCATGCAAAGTGCAACACAACAGCCCTAAGGATACGTATCTACATTTGGCTTAGTAAAACGCTATTTGTAAAGTCTGAGTGTTTTTATTTCTAGCCTTGTATGTCGCTGTAACAAGGGATCGTAATGCAGCAGCAGTTATTAAACAAGGGAACAGGCTCACATTCAAAACCGAATTCAGCTCATTAATAACTTTTTGATTGAAATCAATATGTGAATAAAAGCACCAATGAAGAGTGAGTTAAATGTGAAATATAGCCTATATCTGTTTACAGTGTTCTGATAAATTGGCCTACTTAAAGCGTTATCCTATCATATATTTTATATCTGGTAATATATTTTTTAAAGAAAATAAAACATTTGTAGATATTATATATGGTAAAATATATGTAACATAGTTTAAATGTTTAAGGATTTTCTGATCATGAAAGAATCAAAATATGCTGCCTATAGTTTTCTGTTAGAGGAATTTTCTTTTTTAAAGGTCACAGCCAATATAAGTTGATATATTAATATAAGTGTATACAATTATTGGCACCCTTTTAGTCGATAATGGCTCTGAGTCTTTCCCGATAATGCCTGATGACATTGGAATATACATGACCAGGGATCTGAGACTCCATACAGAATCTCTCCAGATCATTCACATTTCGAGGTCCACAATGGTGGCCTCTCCTTTTGAGTTCACCCCACAGGTTTTCCATTGGTTTCAAGTCAGGGTACTGGGATGGCCATGGCAGGACCTTGATTTTGTGGTCTGTAATCCATTTTTGTGTTGATTTTGATGTATGTTTTGGATCATTGTTCTGCTGGAAGATCCAACCACGACCTATTTTAAGCTTTATAGCAGAGGCAGTCAGATTTTCTTTTAATATCTGTTGATATTTGATAGAGTTCATGATGCCATGTATCCTAATAAAATGTCCAGGTCCTCTGCCAGAAAAACAGCCTCAAAACATTAAAGAGCCACCACCATATTTAACCGTCGGCATGAGGTACTTTTCCATATCGCTACCTCTCTGTGTGCGCCAAAACCACCTCTGGTGTTTATTGCCAAAAAGTTCTATTTTGGATTCTTCTGACCATAGAACCCGATCCCATGTGAAGTTCCAGTAGTGTCTGGCAAACTGAAGAAGCTTGAGTTTGTTTGAGGATGAGAGTAGAGGCTTTTTTCTTGAAATGTTCCAAACAACTTGTGATGATGTAAGTGACTTTGGATTGTAGTTTTGGAGACTTTTTGACCTCCAAGCCGCAACTAACTTCTGCAATTCTCCAGCTGTGATCCTTGGAGATTTTTTGGCCACTTGAATCATTCTCTTCACAGTGCATTGAAACAATACAGACACGCGTACACTTCCAGGTTGATTCATAACATTTCTACTTGACTGGAACTTCTTAATTATTGCCCTGATAGTGAAAATGGCCATTTTCAATGATTTTGCTATATTCTTTTGATGCACATCACAACTATATTCCTTGGTCTTACCCATTGTTATGAATGACTAAGGGAATTTGGCCTGTGTTTTACCTCATACTGACCCAATTACACCTAATACTAAGCGGATCAGACAGACTTTATTCACACTGCCAGTGAAAGTACGGTCAGACTGCAGTTTTCTCTTTAAGGCAGAAAGTATATTTTCATAAACATTGTCAAAGCAAGTGTTTGGTCCTTGTCTGCCCTTAATATTGGTGGATGACAGAGTACTTTATCAAGATGCCATCTTTTGTAGTGAAGCTACAGAACTGCGAGTGCTGTGCAGAAGCTGCAGGGAAATTTATACAGAACTCATGTAGTCTGATGTCTGACACTATATATGCATTCCCCAGCTGCAGATAGACACTGACAGGTAGATACACACACGCGCCACACACACACATACACACGCACACATATATATACACACTTCTAGCTATTAGGTTGTCCCTCAATCAAGATGGATTTTTCACAGCCTTAGATGCTTTTCCCATTTGAAAGCTGACCTCTCTCTCTCTCTCTTTCTCTCTCATTCCCTCCCCCCCCCCCAACACCCCACCCAAACACACTCAAAATCCTCCCCGTCTTCTAGACGGGGCCTTGGAGAGCTTGTGTTCACAATTCATACTGTCAGATGTGTTTACCTAACACAGGACACAGCCTGCATTAATTTACTGCTGTTTGACTGTTTCATCCCTCCTCACTTTTCATTTTATCTTTTTCTTTTTTTTCTTTTTTATCACATCCTTTCTGTCTCTGTTTTTTGTTGTAGTTTCAGGCTTGCTCTGATTATACCTAGTGGTTGGCTTGTATCTTGGCCTTCACGCCCCTTGTGGATATGTTATATATCACCCCAGACTCTAATAAAGGTGCTACCTTTTATTGTCATTTCTCCCTTACTTTACCAGGCTTTGTTCATTTGATCCAGGCATGGTGTGTGTGTTTGTGTGTGTGTGTGTGTAAGAGAGAGAGATGAAGAGAGGTGTTTGTCTGCCTATGTACATCTGTGAGAAAAAGGAAGTCTGAAAGGGGTCATAAAAGATTAATAGTGTCAACAAAAAAAGTTTTGAAAATGAAAAATCACACTGTTCCTGTGTGTGTGTGTGTGTGTCTGTGTGTTTAGAAAAAAAGGCCTCAATTGGCAGCTGCTCTGTTATTTCCTTGGATTCCCCCAGTCTGTTGTACATCAATGTCATACTTGTCTGCTGTAATGACATGAACCAGCTGCCTTACTACTATGTGAGGGTACTCATCTGTGTGTTCTGCCTTCCTGCTCTGTGTGTGTGTGCATTTATTTATGCATTCCCTCACCCTGTGACCCATGTACTGTATTGAAGTTTACCGTGATTGTGAGAGAAAGTGTGTGTTTGCTACTGCAAACACATTCTCACAGTTTGGCTACCCATAACCCGTGAAGTTGCATACATCAATAGGAATAGATATGAGGTTGACAAAACTGTGTTTTTTATGAAACCGAGGGTCAGAGGTCACCCATGTCTGTGCATCCAAACACCAAAAACGCTGTGCTGATGCAATTCTGTAGCGGTGGTGTGTAATTCCATTTCATCAAATCTCTCCACAGTCAAGTGTTTCCACATGGACTGCCTGAGGAGTTCACACTGGTCTTCACCCTGCTGTTGAAAGCCAAGGCTCTGAGGGATAACATCTACCTTTTTCAGATCTCTGATGAGCAAGGGTACCCAAAGGTACAGAATCATATTCCTTCAATCTTCGTTCTGCTAAGATGGCAGTCACAGTTTATACATAATCGCCCCATTATTGGTTAAATGAATTATTTAAACGTATTCTAGTTGTTAGATTCCACAGTAATTTGCTTCCACATAAATGTATGTAATCAGTAAACATCCATTCTGAATTAGTTTCTTTTTATAATCACATTACTGCTCCATAATTTTTTAATCGTGTTTTCTTGATCAAATGATTATGTATGAACTAATTGTAATTATGTTTATGAAACACAGCACATGGAGTTTTAACTTGGCAAAACTCGATAAAATGTTGTCATGTACATTACACTAAGTGCTCGCTCTAATATGTGATCATTTCTATATATCGTTTCCAATGGACTTGTACGGCAGACAATCTACATAATCTAATATTAATGATTTAAATACGTGATGTTACTTATTCTGCCTCTGCCCTCTGGTTTCCTCCCCCAGTCCAAAGACTGATTGCTGTAGGCTGATTGGCATCTCTAAATTGTCTGTAGTGTGTGAATGGGTGTGAGTGTGCCCTGCGATGGGTTGGCACATTATACAGGATGTCCCCTGCCTTGTACCCCGAGCTCCCTGCGATAGGCTCCAGCCTCCCCACGATCCTGTGTAGCTAAAAGTGATACAGAAAATCAGCCTGTAGCCCAGGGTAGGAAACTGGAGTTCCCGGAGGCACCCCCTGAAGCACAGGGATTTGAACCCCCAACCTCATCATTTGTAGGCAAACGTGCTAACCTGTAATCCACCGTGGCTGAGGTGTGCATAGGTCTGAAAATGTGCTCGTTCAGAACTACAACAATGAACAACAATTGGTAAACAAACAAGTATGCATAGACATCACATACGCACAGACAACATGGAGTCTGTGCTAAATAAATTATAAGATATTGTATAAATATTTAATTTAAAACATTTGGATGTATCAAATCCAGTGTTCTTTTGTTTTTCTTTGTCAGTCACTATAGCTTAGCCCAGTTTACACCTTGTGGTTCATATCTACAAAAAAAGCACACTCAAAATACACAGAACTTTTTTGTTCACTCCCTGCAGTCGGGTCAAGTAAGGGTGAAATCGCTTTCTCACTGCAATCGGACCATGCTAGAGTTCACGTAGAACCAGTCTGAGACCATCTCGCTCTCAGAGTGTGATTGCCTTGTTCTCACCTACGCAAATGAACCACAGTGAGGGACAAAGCACAACCAAAAAAATGGTTTGAAATAAATGGCATAAGAGTCATCAGAAATTTTATGTATGTATATATTCAGTGCTGATGAATGGCTGTGTATGTGCATTATTACAATACTTTCAGGCTTGCACTTTTAAAAGTGGCTTTAAATCAACAGACAAGACAAATCTTTAATTGAAGCTATGTGCGAGACAATTAATCAAAACGTGCCTCCAGTCTTTCTGTATGACACGGATACAGGTTATTGGTCTGTGCTCTATCGTTCGCTCCAACATTCACCATTAATTTCGAGAAGAGTCTTTCATTAAACCTCATCATGTGAAGTAAAACAACAGGTGCCCATTTATCGCCTCGCTGATAATTAAAGCTTAAAGACCTCTGACGCTAATGAGCTAGAACTAAACCTTAACCCTTATTCAGGCTGTTCTGTGCTGTTTAAAACGTACAAATGAACCTAAGGAATTGAAGTTTAATCCTTTTTTGATGTCTTTCCTTTACGCAGCTCTCCCTGGACCTGAGCGGGCCCGAAGGCACGCTGGCACTGCGGACATCCTTTGCGGATGAGGATGCCTCTATGACAGGGTGTGTGTTCAACGGAGAAGGTGTGGAGTCTCTGATGGACCTGCGCTGGCACAAAGTAGCTCTGAGTGTGCAGAGGAGCGCAGCATCACTTCACGTGGACTGCAGCTCTATTGAGACGAAGCCACTGGAGCCTAGGGGCCATGTCCCTATAACTGGACACACACTGATGTTTATGAGGGCCACCAATGCCGCGCCTGTGGAGGTATAATGTTCTATTTACTATGCAGCCAAAGCATGTCCCATTCGCTGTCTTATTTTATTTCGCACATTTGTTATGTGTTTTTTAAAATATATCCATTGTTCTGGAAGGATGGAAACATATGTAATTGAAAAGCAGAAATGGAAAAGAATAAAGCAAAATGGGGTAAAATAAAACTTTACGGTTCAAAATACACAATTTTTTTTCCATTTTTCCCAATGTAGTTAATGACAGATTTTGTAGTTTTGACAGATTGTTTTGTTTTTCGCAAAAGGAAAAGGCAAAAATGTCTTTTTTTTTTTTTTTTTTAACCTCATTAATTAACAAAATATTACATTTTTAAGATGATGGCAGAGTGGGTGCCAATAAATGTAATGCAATTTAAAAAATATATATTTTTATAGAATTTGAAAGCCAAGCACCAAATTTCATAATTGGAAAAGAAAAGCGTTGTTGCGTGTTGAGTAAAAGTAAAAAAAAAAAAAGACATTTTGACCCAGCATAACATGTTAACATGTTGTGGAATAGCCGGTGTGTGACGGAAAATAAATAAATAAATACTACCCCCACACCCCCAAAAAAAAAAAAAAAAAAAAAAACAAACGGTGGCAGCTGACTTCCTGCTCCCCTGCTAATTGTGCAGAACATTACTAATGGTGTAGAAATATTGCTTCCTGAGCACTGGCTACCTGCAGGCTCAGCCCTGGGCTTTCGGATATGTGTGTGTTCTGGAAGGTTATCTAAGGAAATGTCTGCAGAAGGATAACCACAGGCGCTGGTCCTTTGGGCTCATGTTATTCAGCTCTGTCAAAACATGATGAAACCAGACCTGAAGAGACTGTCTTAACAAGCATCACCCATGATTTATTAATCAATCCTTACTCCTTAATCAAATGTCCAGACACATGCCCAGTTGAATGATCAATTAGTTGGTCATATGTACTTTAAGTGCAGATTCACACATAATTTAAATAAAATGTGTGGTTCATCTGGTTGCTTACTTATGAATTGACTGTTCATATCTATATATGTGTGTGTGTGTGTATATATATATATATACATAATTAATGTTGCGGTGGATCACAGCATGTACAGTGGTGCTTGAAAGTTTATGAACCCTTTAGAACCCTCTGTTTATGAACCCTTTAAAACCCTCTGTTTCTGCATAAATATGACCTAAAGCGTCATCAGATTTTCACTCAAGTCCAAGATTTTCACCCAATTATACAAATGAGACAAAAATATTATACTTGGTCATTTATTTATTGAGAAAAATGATCCAATAGTACATATCTGTGAGTGACAAGAAGCTGAGGAGTTACCCTGTTGACCTTGTGATCTATTACACGTCTTGCTCTTGGAGTGATCTTTATTGGTCAACCGTTTCTGGGGAGGGTAACAATTTCATCCATTTGTACGCAGTCTGTTCGACTGTGGATTGGTGTAGTCCAAACTATACTGCAGGATGACAGTTAATTGTGAGCACAAATTAATGTCATGAGATACTAAATCGAGGTCATAGAATCATAATGTGTTTGTAGGCCGAAGATAGTTTGTAGCCCCACAGTTTAAAAGGATTCGCTGAGTGAACACATATCTGGCTACCCTTACAGCTTTATTTAATTTAATTAATATTTTTATCCATAAAAAAAAATTAATTCAGTCATCGAGATAAGCAGTGTTTCTCATTAAGATGTTGTTTAAGGGAGAATACTATTAATTAATGAAAAGTGTCATATTTGTGTATTTAATATTTTCCTTGAATGACATTCCATAGTTTTTTGAGTGCATATTGTGGTTACATCATTCTGTCAGACAGTGGAGTTGGACTTAATACTGCTCCTCACTCAAGCCAATATCACGCAAGTCCAAGGTCAGAATCGCATGTAACAATTGGTTTGCCTCAATCAGCTCCCTAGGTCGTGAATCAATATATTGTGTACACAAATTGGGGCACTGGTAAGGACCCTGGCTCACTACACTCTGGGACACTAATAACTCAATTTCCAGCGACATGGCTGCGTATTTGCATTGTAAAATGTCACCAAACATTTTTAAAATATTTGTTTTATATGTCATCTAAATTTGTTCACTTAATCCCACATATTTCGGTCATGGTACTACAAGTAAGATTGTAGGCAAACTAGTAGTTTAAAAAAAAAAAAGAAATTATTAAACACTTAAAAGTCATTAGACTCAACTAAACTGTATATAGAATGTCAATTAAAGTTAAAAGCCACTGAAGTCAGTAATCATTTGAGAGCTACAACAATGATAACAAGCTACTTACATTTGTAGACAACATTGGCTGAGAGTTCGTCTGCCATTTGTTTGAGCTGAGAGGCTTCAGAAAACATGACATCATTTCCAGTAAGGGAACATAGCATCGATGCTCCCTGGTTTTTGCTGTGCATTGTGGGATTTTTTTAGGGAGTGAACGTTTCGCGTTTGAGACAGCCCTTAAAATGGCAAACTCCCTGATCAGTGCCCTGATTAGTGAACTACTGACACATCTGTTGTCTGCAGACTCTGTCCCACATCTCCCACACACATCCTAAGTAATCCTACCTAAGTATCTATGTAATTCTGAAGTCCATAGTTAAATTTGAGAGCTTCCTAAAAATCTGAATTTTTGCATATTGAAAAAAAAATTGGCTTAACGCCGAAGCGCTTGATGCAGATGCGGTGCGTATGCAAGCTGTCTGCATCTGTTTAACCTGCTAATAAGCTCGCATAAATGAAAAGCAAGAAGATCCACACCTACTCATGTCACATAGCGGTAGTATGTATGAACCATACATCTAGCAGCCTGTGACTTACGCGCTTAATTGAATTTCTTCACATGTTCTACTTTTGTGCCAAATCTTTCTTTATTAAACTTTTTTCCCAGGAATGTATTTATTTATTTATTTATTTATTTATTACAAATTTCTGCTTCTCAAATAACTCATAACGGAGTACGGTTGGTTCTTGTAATTTGGTTCTTATGAAAGCTATTAATCATTAATTAATCATCAGTAGTGAAAAATGGAAGCACAAAAATTAAACTGATGTTTGTTGGGGTTTTTTTTCTGTCAGATGGACATTCAGCAGGCGGTGGTGTACTGTGACCCAACTTTGGCCATCCAGGAAGCTTGCTGTGAAATTCCAGGAGCTCGGGTAAGTAGGTCTCAAATATACACAGCAGTGAAACTTACATTTTTCATTACGGTTAAATTTTGGCTGATGTTTTTATACAAAAAATTATTTGGACAGGACACAACTGAGTAGTTGAGGATTTAGGATCTGTCTCACGGAATCAACATGGTAGCTTGGCAAGGTTTGGATTTGAACTCATGACCTTCCAATCAGTAGCCCAAGCCTTAACCACTTAGCCATTACATTACTTTTTGTACTGTACCAGATAAAGAAGATAAAGCATCTGCACATCAATAATTCTCACGTAGGAAAAATGGGGGGTGTTTGTAGGGGTTGGGGGGTCGATTTTCGGTGGAGCAATCACATATTTGGACCCTGGTGTGTTTTTTAATAAATATCACAATACACATTTGTGCAATAAATAATCTGTCATTAGTGAGCCTGTGGTTTTGTTTCCATCTCAGTCAAATTATATAGAATAATGTATTTGTGTATAATAACATATAACACCTTGACATTATGATCATTTCTTTGTTGTTAATCAAATCTTGATGAATTTGATTACCAAGTCGATTGAGCTTACATGGCATTAGTGTGAGTGTACTGTATTTCTGTATGTGTGTTCAGCAGCTATGTATTTTTCTTTTTTAGTAATGAGGATATTTTATGAAAATGTCCTTCTAGAACAAAAATGCATACAGCTTTTTATTTATACATTTAAAAAAAAAAAGTTGGCATGGATTTTATTTGATAAATGGACTAAAATGCGGCTAATGTGTCATTTAAACTTAATTTTAGAAGCTTAGCCAGGCCGTACTGGCAAATTACCCCAATATATCGATAGTTTCGCTTGAACACACAGCAGCCAAGGTTTTTGTTTAAGAGTTAGAGAAAATGTGAGATTGTCTTCAGGAGAGAAATGAGTCTCATTAGGCACTGGACATGGACAATATTTTTTGCTGAATTATGCAGCAAGAAGAGAATACCGGCATGGCTGCATGTAGGAAAGAAGTCTGGATGTGTGTGTTGAGGGGGGTCAGAAAGTCAAAATATCAGTTTTATTGTTTCAGACAGAGACCCAAGCAGTGTTGCATCATGGCATCAACTTACATAAGGATGTCCTGGGGGCCAGGACTGGGCTTTAGTCATCCGTATTGAAAGGGTTTTTTTTTTTTTAAAAGGGATTTGAATGCCCCCCACCAAATTGATCAGAGCTTTGGCATTGTTCAGCTTTCTGAATTGCTAAGGTTCAGAGAAATGTTTTGCTCGCATGGAGCTCCTGCCTATGCAAAAAGCAACCAACCGTCTGAATAAAGACTAGAAATAGTCAAAATCAAGAGTTCAGGAAATGCTTCATGTATAAGAGGAAAGGAGGCCGCAGGGGAGAACCTACACTCAGTTCTGCTCTGAAGTTTAGAACTAGGTGTGTTTTATGATCAGATAGTAGACATGGTTAGTACAGCTCTGCTGATGCAATGAGTATCATTGCCAGAGTGGTGTGATACACCCTAGCATGAAGCAGATTATTTTTATATAAGAGTGAAGTGTGTTAATCTTCTGATACCATAACGATTTGCCAGTGATTCATTGATTATTATTAACTAGGCATTCCATACCAGATCTCACAGAGTGAAAATCTTCTTTTGTGATTGTTGCGGTGAAAAATTCTTGATTTTGCTCATGTTCGATGCAATGTGAGTTGAAGAGGGCTTTGGCTGAAAGCACATTGTAACGAAGTGACATGATGCATCGTGGCCCAACTCTGCAGATAATCTGTGATCATTTAGAAAAATTGCAACCTCTTCAGAATATTGCAGAATCGCAAGATCCTGGAGGGACTAAGTAGTTATTAACTTAGTTATTAACTAAATACTGAGCGTAACATTTAAAGTTATGGAACGTCCATGAAAAAAGTTCGTTCCTGTTATCTCTTACATTATAGTTGCTATAAACAGTCATTCCCAAAGCAGCCTTTTTGTTTCTCTGTCTTAATAAAATGTTAAAAATAAATAAATAAATAAATCAGCTCGTCATGTTACCAAGAAACCAGAAAGTGTAAACAAAGTGCTGGACTTGTTTCATAAATGTTATATAAATGTCTCCTAACAGAAATAACAATCCATTTATATAAGCCTTACATTATGCTGAGCTTTCGTCAAGTCCCTGTGTATGAGTTGTTGCTATAGAAACCACAATGGATTAGAACTAGTGCATTCATGTAAACCTAGCATTTATGTTTCATCCAGAACTACTGTCAGAGCTGCTGTTATAGAAAATTAATCCACACCTTCTAATTTGAGAATTCAACATTAACAATTTGCATAAAATATACAATATTCCTGCTTACATTTAAATCGCTTCATGGTTTGGCATCTTGCTGTCTTAGTGAACTGACTCTCCCCTTCAACCCAGCTCGCTCTCTAGGTTCCTCTGGGCTCGGACTTCTCTCTATCACTAGATCTCATCTCTCTACTATGGGTGGCAAATCTTTCAGTGTTGTAGCACCCAAAATCTGGAATTCACTCCCTGTGAATCTTTGCAACATCACATCCATCCACATCCATCATTCAAATCCCAACTTAAAACATATCCGCTTACTGAGTGTTATTTGTCCTGTCCATGTGTTGCTATACGTTTTGCTCTCAGTACCTGAACTATCTGCATTGTTTTTCATTTTTTGTGCTTGATTGGTCATTGTTTTTTCACATTTTTTGTTTGTCCATGATTGTTCATTGTTATAAAGCATCCTTGAGCTCTGGAAATGCACTATATAAATGAATATTATTATTATTATTATGATTATTATTATTATTATTATTATTATTAAGAGTGCTGTGGTATAACAGCAAACTATTTCATGGATCTCCATGCATTATTTGGGAAGGCAGGCGTGTTCATTGTAACCGTGACGCTACTACTCCCAGTCAAACATTTTAATGAGCCTTTTTAATGAGCCCTAGATCTTCAGAGCGTGGTGTTCTGTTGGGGCATATGCTCAGGGCTCCCTGTGAGCAGAGTTTAAAATGGAAACAAGGGCAACAGATGCCCCTAAACAAACTTCAGGAGAAAAAAAAATCTCTCAACAGTTTGCCTTGACAAGTTTCATAAAGGGAAGAAAGCGGTGTCTGTGTCACATGGCGAGAGGGTTGCAGACATTTTTAAAATGTGTTTTGAACCCTCATCAGAACCAGGTGGTGTGATTTTTTTTATTTGTTTTTATTTTTTGCTAGTAACTATGCATACAGAATTTTGGCCGGCTTCCCACACTTCAGATTTGGATAGGGAACAATCTTATCAGTGTAGTTTGTTAAACAGCCTTTGATTTCTTTTCAGTGTCCCCCAGATGCCCCTAAGAGTCGCAGAGCGGCCGAGAACCTTGTGGAAATTCTACCCAACCCTTTCAGCCAGGTAGGTGTGACTGTACTTGAACAAGCTTGCAACAAAACTGCACCCTGCTTAGACATTATTCCTCAAAAACAACAAGTGTATTACAACCTCTGGCAAAAAGTATGGAATCACAACACTTAGAGGATGCTCATTTGGTTTTTTTACTTCATAGCAAATAAATAAACCAAAGATATGTCACAAAATCAATTTTGTTTAATTGCTGAACATTCTGGCTTCATGAAACATACCTCAAACAAATTAAATGATATTGATTTAATGAAATGCATATTTGTTTCTTTGGACTTAATAAAAAGCTATATTCTCCATCAAGCTGGTTCGAACTTTCTGGAATATTGGTTGACCGATTACCTTTGCAGAATGGAGCCAAATTTTTTTAATTCTACCATGAATTTTCACTCGGATTGATAGCCGGACTGTTTGATGGCCATGTCGTTAAGTGGATATGCCTTTCCTGAAGAAAAGCTTTAACATTCTTTGCTCTGTGAGAAGATTATCACCTTGGTCTACCCGTATGTTTTCCTTTTATAACCTTCCCATTTTGTTTATACTTGTGCCAGATTTTAGGCACAGCTGACTGGGAACAACCAAACATCTTTTGCCACACTCCGTGTTGGATTTCCTTCTTGAAGGAGTTTATAATCCTTTTTTTCAACTGACAGCTCTTTTGTTGGGGCCATGTTTCCTGTGTCGAAGGTTAATGTCTGTAAACACTCTTTAAGGTCTTTTAAGATCTCTTTAACTGCAGATTAATTTGCATTTTTAGACTTGTGCTGGTATTTGTTTAAGAACTGCAAATTACAAGGTGATTCCAAAATTCTTTCCTCAACATTTCATTTGTTTCTTCTCTGCTTGATCCGGGGGGAAAAATGCCATTAATTAAAATTATTTTATTGAACTTGTTTGAGGTATGTTTCATGAAGCCAGAATGTTCAACTAGCTATTAAACAAAAAAGTTAAATAAAAAATTTAAATTATTCTGTGCTTTGTTTATTTGCTGTGGAGTAAAAAAAGATGAAGGCGTGGTCTCCGAGTGTGGTGATTCCATAATTTTTTTGCCAGGGGTAGTAAATATGTAAAGAATAAAACATAACGGGGAGTGCTGATATTGGAAATAAGCAATGACAGGGTGGTGTGGTAACCATTATCACCTCGAATTTTGCTATACCACAGCAACTTGTAAAATATTTATTTATTTATGTATTAGAGAATGAAACTTCATTTCTGTTCACTTATAATTTTATACATTCATAGTTACTTTATATTTATTATATTTTATAAAATGGACTGTGGACCATACGAAGCATTGATGATGCATGATAATGAAAGAGTGTCTTTAAGAAATGCTTAACCCCTGGACCTCCTTTAGATGGTTTTGATTAAGCTATTGTTTAAAGATTGTAGCTCACTTCACAAAGCCCAGATAACAGAACCCTAGACTGCATAAGTCTGTGTGCAGACGAAAAATCTGCTGTTTGTTATCTGTAGCACGAAAGCTGAAGACATGAATGTAAAACCAAAGTTATGTCTATGCTGCGGTTAACATAATCAAGCTGTCCACCATGACATGATCCATCATAACCCTGAGCAGGATAATGCACTTACTGAATATGAATGAAGACCATTATCAGACTTGCAGGCATGCATGTTGGCAGGTGAATGATCTGCTTTACCAGTGATATCTGGGACAGATTATAGTTTTCATATGTCTTTTGCTTTCCCCCAATTCCTTCCCTTATTTTTTGTATTTCTGTGGCTTTCTCATTCCCGTTATCACTTGCTACCTTTGTCTCTTTTGCATTCAGAGTGAATTGTTGCTCCTTGCTCATCTCCCCTTCTGTTAATGACTTGAGTGTGTGCCCTGTTCCCAGCTGCAATCTATTTGTTCTCCGATGGCTCAGCTTGCACTGCAAATAAAGCTGCTCCTAACATGCCTTTTACAAACCAGAGGTTCAGCTCAGCAGTTATTAGCGTATATAAACCCATTGAACTTAGGTCTCTTTCATTCTCTCTCTCTCTCTCTCTCTCTCTCTCTCTCTCTCTCTCTCTCTCCTCCTCCTCAAGTCATTTTTTTCCAAGGCCAATCTAAATAGGCCAACTTTTTGTTTTGTTTGCATATTGTTTTCTGCCAGAACCTATTCATCAGCCAACAATGACTCTGGAAATCAAATGTTGCAACTCGTAACACCAATTACCGTACTTTGAATTCTTGAAAATACACCTTTAGAGGATGTAGGTCTTTGGAATTGTGTTGTGTTGTGTGTTGCAGAACTGAGGAAAGGTATAATCAGGTGATAGATGTTTACCCCCCTTTCCAGAGTGAGAAAGCAGTAATGGGTTTAAAGCTCTGTTGTTGCCTATGAAAATAAGCAGGACCAACCACAGGTTGAAAATTGAGAATTTGGGGTGTTGGAAACAATATGCCACATCACAGACTGGAAACTCTGTCCAGAGAAATTATTTCTAAAGGGAGTTAAATTCAGTATAAATTTTGTTGAATATGTGATAGACAGTTCATCCAGTGTAGCTCAAACTGTTCCAAGTACTAATTGAATTCCTCCTTATTATTAAAATATGCATGGGCAAGGATTTTAACAGTGTTGGCAATATAGTGCCCTCACATGCTTGCATTAGCTTACATTACAATGCTTACATAAGTTTACTGCCTACTTTAGCTAATAATGTTGTGGGGAGTTTCATTCTGACTATATGTCTATAATGTCTATAACATTGGCAAACTATCTAGTAACCAGTAAACTTGTGCTTTTTGTAGCTGGATCAGTCCCTCTCAAGTCATCCAATAATTGTATGTTGGTTGCCTGACCATTTGAAATTTTTCTACGTATTTGCATTTTATTTCCAAGTCTATGGAACAAGAATGTGCAAAATCTTTATAATAAATTGACATTAAAAGTGGAACTGTGTGTTGTCTTCAGCATTAAATTTGGACTTAAGTTGTAAATCTAAGGAACATGAATACAAAATGTTTATACATGACCATGTTCCTTGTAATGTGCTCTAGTGAAGGGTTTTTGTTCCATGGATCTATGACCATCCTGAGTCGAGATATTGTTGTTTTCCATAAACAGATAGATAACCAAAATTGGGTACTGACACTAAGATGGCTGTCGTAGTTAAACCAAGTAAAATTATAACTACATTAAAAATAAGAAACAGGTGGTTTTGCAATGGCAATACAAGCAAGCTGTACTGAACCACATGAGATGGAATGAATTAGCTAATTAATGTGAACTTATAACAGAAAAATTGCCATTTAAATTTGGCTTGCCTGTGCTTGTTTTGGCTTGTCTTCTTTTTTTCCCCTTTGTAAAAGATCTGGTCCTTTATTTATTGTATCCTTTATATGTTTCTAACATAGTGCAGTAAACAAAAAAGAGGGTAACTAGATTATTAGCTAGGGGTTACTCATGGCATAAGCTCATGTTTTTCTGCATAAAATACTATCCAGAAAGGTGTCATTTTGCTACATTTATTGCCCCCTTAGTTTCTGCTCCACTTTTCCATTTTTTTGCTGCATTCAGCACACTTGCTGATTTAACTCTGTACACTTTGAGTCATGCTAACAGTAGGAGTTCAGAAATGTACGTGTGTGTGTATATCTCTCCATCTATCTCTATATCTATCTCTCTCTCTCTCTCTCTCTTTTACACACACACACATTTATATATATATATATATATATACACATACACACACACACACACACACACACAGTGCCTTGCAAAAGTATTCGGCCCCCTTGAACTTTTCAACCTTTTGCCACATTTCAGGCTTCAAACATAAAGATATAAAATTTTAATTTTTGTGAAGAATCACCAACAAGTGGGACACAATTGTGAAGTGGAACGAAATCTATTGGATATTTTAAACTTTTTTAGCAAATAAAAAACTGAAAAGTGGTGCATGCAAAATTATTCGGCTCCTTTATTTTCAGTGCAGCAAACTCACTCCAGAAGTTTGCTAAGTCTCCCACCTCAGCTGTAGTTCTCTGCAGTTCATCCAGAGTGATCATGGGCCTCTTGGCTGCATCTCTGATCAGTCTTCTCCTTGTCTGAGCTGAAAGTTTAGAGGGACAGCCAGGTATTGGTAGATTTGCAGTGGTCTGATACTCCTTCCATTTCAAAATGATCGCTTGCACAGTGCTCCTTGGGATGTTTAAAGCTTGGGAAATCTTTTTGTATACAAATCCGGCTTTAAACTTCTCCACAACAGTATTACGGACCTGCCTGGTGTGTTCCTTGGTCTTCATGATGCTCTCTGCACTTTCAACAGAACCCTGAGACTATCACAGAGCAGGTGCATTTATACAGAGACTTGATTACACACAGGTGGATTCTATTTATCACCATCAGTCATTTAGGACAACATTGGATCATTCAGAGATCCTCGCTGAACTTCTGGAGTGAGTTTTTCTGCACTGAAAGTAAAAGGGCCGAATAATTTTGCCACTTTTTTGACACATTTTACCACTTTTCAGTTTTTTATTTGCTAAAAAAGTTTAAAATATCCAATAGATTTCATTCCACTTCACAATTGTGTCCCACTTGTTGGTGATTCTTCACAAAAAATACAAATTTTATGTCTTTATGTTTGAAGCCTGAAATGTGGCAAAAGGTTGAAAAGTTCAAGGGGGCCGAATACTTTTGCAAGGCACTGTATGTGTGTGTGTGTGTGTGTGTGTGTGTGTATATATATATATATATGTATATATAATATATATATATATATATATATATATATATATATATATATATATATATATATATATATATATATATATATATATATATATGAGAGAGTTATCTATCTATCTATCTGTCCATCTACCTTTAATAGCATTTTCAGGATTCAATATTGATAATGCTGGTTATTGTTACTTTGGTGTTGCTGGCTTACATGAATCTTGCTGATTAATCCAGTCTTGTCTCACATGGATAATGCTTGTCCTGGTTTTTCAGTTGAGATTTTTGCAAATTTACACAGAAGCTGGCGCTATCGAGCCATTTTGCCACACTTAATTCTAAAACCTCTATCGGATGTAAATTTTCGGCACTTCTGACGCATATACAAAGTTTCGTGAGTTTCCGAGTATGTTTTCGAAAATGCGATTCATTTCTAAAAAGAATGTCGAAGAAAGAAAAAGAATATACAGAATAGATATAATAAGGTACTCGCACCAGCGGTGCTTGGATCCTAAAAACTACATTTTTAAAAATCATCATAAGCATGGACAAGCGCTGCATTCCACATTGCCAGGTTCTACTACATAGAGGTATAAAGACTACAGACATTCCTGCACTGAAATATTTCTCTTTCGCATATATCTCAACCGGAAGTACAGTTTGAGCGTTTTAAATTTGCATTTATAGATTCCAATCTTACAGCAATTCCACAGTATCTGACTGATTACAAACTGGCGCAAGGTTTTAGACATGTTTACCAGCATGTTTTTCAGTCCCAGATCGCACGATTTTGCGATTGCAGAAATGAACACCAAGTCAAGCAGACTTGGCACTGTTAGGTAATTTTTACAAATTACCGCAGATTTTCCACAGATTTAGGCCAAGACATGTCATGTGACATAGCTGCATCATGCACTCAGCCAAAGTCCTCTTTGATTCCGTCTAACACGTTCCGTACAGCTGAAGGTATCATTTGCCAACAAACATCACTGCGAAAGTGCATGCAAAACAGTGTCATGAAATTGCAATTTCAACAATTCGAGTGGTTTTCCGCAAAAAAACAACGACAAAAACTCAGTAAATTGCATTGCACATTTTGCAAAATCAAGCATTTTTGGTCACAACGATCAAAAAAAAAAAAAAGTGAGTGATTTTTATTACATTTTTTTCAGCTGCCCCCTTACACAACATGATATTTTCAGAAAGCCTAGTAAGAAAATGGAAAAAAAACATGTATGTATACATATATATGTATGTATATCTGTGTGTGTGTGTGTGTATATATAAATATAAAATATATGCGCACATTTCACTGGGAATTTTCTTTGCCAGAATTCAGACACAATTGATGGAGTTTCCCAGAAGGCCACATATACTGTAGGTTGTCAAAAAAGACATCATAAATACTCCTCTGAAATACTATCTAGATCCCATTAAATAGTCACCATTTCTAAATCATCTTTTAAACACCTTTCTGCTCAGTGGCTTTTTATATTTGGATTCATATTGATTCAATCTCATTTTGCCAGAAAGTAATCATAGTCCTAGAGGGGGATCCAGCACCGTTTGGTGATTTTCCTGTTCAAAGATCAACGATTGAACTCACCAGGTAAATACTAGCCTGAGTAAGAGAAACCTGTGCTAGACGGTGGCCCTGTAGGAGTGGAACTCATGACCCATGAGATGGGGAGAATGTAGTAACATAATGAAAGGAGCGAGGTGTTTTATGGCAGTGTGCACACACTTTGTGTGTGTGCATGCTTGTACTTGTTTGGGTTTGCTCTTGTGTGTACAACCTTTTCCAGTCATCACTGTTGGATATTAATGTTAATTTAACTCCTGCTGGAAGTGAAGTTTATATGCTGGCAATGTCTAAAAGGAAACATTCCCATGGACGCGTCAGCTGCCCCTGCGCTGGATGCATGCACACACATGCTCGCTGTTGTTCGTGACCCGAGAGCTATAATGTGGCATTTGGTGTTGCACAGCACATGAAGTCTGTGTACACACATATGCGTGTCTGTGGTTAATGAGATGCAGGCAGCGTGTTGGTGACTGATGCATTCCCAGCGTCGTCTCATCAATCGTTTCGTGCGCTGCCACGCCGACACGGCTCGAGTGAGAACATCGCAGCCGACTTAAACAAAACGCCATGCATTGTTGATGCCTACATTCCATGCTAGTGTGTTCACAACACATCAGTGTTATAGTTTTCAGTCTTGTGCATGCCCGGAGCTGTGTGGGCTATTTGCCTTCCACTGCAGAATGTGTGTTCATTTGTGTGTGTGTGTGTTGCTTTCCTTGGATCTTAATATGTTGCTTGGTCCTGCAGGCAGAACTGGGGATTAGGTGCTCAGCTTTATTTGCCGTTGTGTCTTTAATCTCACTGTTCTCTGCATGACTTTTCAAAACACAACGGATGAAAAAAATCTCATAATTTCAGACAGGTGTTCATCAGATTTAATTCTTTGCCATCACTTCCTTTTCTGGTCTCCTCCTTTCCTTCACTTTTTCAAATTTTCTCTTGAGCACCCATTTCCTCGATCTTTACATCTTTATATATATTCTTATATCTTATATATATTTGTGTTGATGATAAATTTTCATAAATGTACATTAGCTGTAAGTGTCATGCATGTAATGCAAATGCTGTGTTAAAAATTTTAAAAGGACTCACCGGCCACTTTAATAAGAACACTTATTCAGTATTCTTACTTACGCAGTGATCCAGTCAGCCAATCATATGGCAGCAGCACAGTGCATAAAATAATGCAGATACAAGTCAAGAGCTGCAGTGACTATTTGTTCTCGTAAAAAACATTCGAATTGAGGGGAAAAATGTGATCTCGATGACTTGGCATGGGTTATTTCAGAAACTGCTGATCTCCTGGGATTTTCACACACAACAGTCTCTAAATTTTACACAAAATGGTGCGAAAAACATGAGAGGTCATAGGAGAATAGCCAAACTGGTTTGATCTTACAGGAAGGCTATGGTAACTTAAAAAAGCACTGTTTACAACCGTGGTGTGCAGAAGAGCATCTCAGAATGCACAACGTGGCGCATCCGGAGGCAAAACTGGATAGTTGAAGAGCTTAAAAAAAAATATTTCCTGATCTTTTTTTTTTTCCAATGTTCACCTGCACAGTTTCTGTGAGGCTGTGCCAACTGTAGCCTCAGATCCCTGTTCTTGGCTGACAGGAGTGGAACTTGTTGTGTTCTTCTGCTATTGTAGCTCATCCATATCAAGTTCTGTGTATTGTGTTTTCCATAGTCGTAAAGAGTGATTATTTTAGGTGAGACAATTCTCCTCTGACAGTTTTGACATTTTTCTCACAATTTTGTGTAAACTTTAGATTGTTTTGAGTTGTGTGTGGATGTGAAAATCCCAAGAGATCTGCAGTTAGTGATATACTCAAACCAACCCATCTGGCACCAACAACCATGCCAAGGTCAAAGTTTATGTGAACATTATCTGAAGCTCTTGACTTTACGCATTTAGGATTTTACGCATTGCACTGATGCCACATTACTGGGCGAGAGAACTGATTTTCCTATTAACGTGACCGGTGAGTGTATATAGACAAAGAAGAGTTTTTAAAAGAATCCTGACCACATTTATCTCTTGCTCATTTTTTACAGCCGATCCATGGATCAAAAGACTTGGCGGAAAAAGTAAGTCTCATAAACCAAGCCAACAGAAACAACATTCAATCCTATCTTTAGAAAAGAATCTGCCACATGTGCTACATTCATTTGAGCTTGGCCTGGAAGCTCTTCCTTACACACCGACAGACCTTTTGACCTGCTCTGTAATTCAGAATAAATTGTAAGCAGATAGCTGGATCTGGAACCGCAGCTGAGATAGAAGTTGAACACCATCCGAGAGATTGAAAATTGAGATAATACACTGACAGCAGAATGATTTGTATGTTATTATGCAGCACCGATCTTCAGGGGCTCACTGGTTTCCTGCCTGTTTTGTCGCTCATGTGCAATAACTGAGTAGTGCTTCAAATTAGCATACTAAACATCTCCTGTCAGTCTATTTCGCACTTCAGCTGCATAGACTCTCAATCACTTATGGCTCAGCGAGGGAAAGCATTTTACCTGGTTTCGGATGAATTAAACAGTCTTTGCAATAGGAAGTGAGCGTGCCTTAATGAATTAAAAACGGCTCCATGAAAGAAGGTTGAAACATTTTTTTATTTTAAAAAAAAAAAGAAATAAAGTTGTGTTTTATTTAGCCAAACTAATTTGGACAACTTTAGATTGCCATTTAGAACCAACACACCACTGAAGAGTTAAAACTCGATGTGTACAATGGTATATTTCACATTTCCACCCCCTTCCCCACAGATGCGTGATTGGAAAGGATGAGTAAGTGCACTGCTTGTGCCAGGAGAGTGAAGAAAAGGCCTGTTTTATCCCGCTCGCCTGTCTCTCCTTGCTTTAGCTCGTTTCAGTCAGTATACATTAACAGCCTGGTCTCGACACAGGACTTTCTGGCGCGACGGGTGGTAGATTTTGTTTTAATTACGGCCTTCCGCTGTAAGTGTCAGCTATTTATGACTTGCTTTAGTTCACATGTGCCCCCTCCTGCCCGTGTAGCGCTCCAGCTGGCATGTGCCAGCACTGCCGTAGGGATCCTGCTGTTCTTACTGATCTTTATCTCCCGTGAGAGAGCTAAGCCGTGCTAAAGAGACGCACCAGTGGACCCCCCGATCCACCCCACCCCTTCTCTTGCTGTTTGCCCCCTCTTTATACATGCTGCCTTTTTTTGTGTGCTCCGTCCTTCGTTTTTAAACTGTGCATTACTGCCATCCTCAGTCCAACATGTGAAATTCCGAGTCGCCGTGTGTTCAGTGAAATGATTTGGCTTTTTACGTTCTCTCCTAGTGTGCAGGCTGTGTGTTGATCACTGAGGATCAAAATGTGGGTACAACAGTAATGTTTGCCACTTATTGAGCATGTATTGCACCATATGCATGAATATGCTTTGACAGTGTTCCACTTCTTCTTATTCCACCCAACCAAGATAGCGGCTTTAAGAGAACATTTGTAAGATGGATTTGCAGCTCGAGATGTGAAAAACGGCGTCACGCTGCATGATGCACTTCCACTCGGCTTGTGTGAGCACGCTCCCTATATACACCGGCCACACCGGGGTGTTTTGCATGTTGTTGTTATAACAGGCTCTCTGCTGTGTTGCAGCTCGTCCAGGAAGGGGAAGCAGGTCAGCGTGGCCTGAAAGGAGAAAAAGGAGAGCGGGTAAGAATTAGCAATTTGTTTATTATCACTGACTTGCATTTGGCAACGCACAAAAAAGCACAGCTGTCATTCACGGCCCAGACCTGCCGAGATTAGACGAGCGAGTCGGCGAGTGCACAGGGAGCTTCATTTGTTTTGGCATCATTAAGCTCTGGCTCATTAGAGACTGCTCCTTTTTTTTTTTTTTTTTTTTTGCCAAAGCGTCTCTTTGAATAGGCTGACTTTTCCAAGCTTTCATTATTTTTGGCATTGTCTACTGATACATTAATAGCAAAGCCCATCTCCTTAATGGGAGGCTATGAGATGATCATGAGAGGATATTAAACTGTCTTTGTGTTTCTCTTGGTCAGAATACTGTTGGAATACCTTTTAAGAGGATTATATTATATCATTATGCAATGATCCTTTAAATCCATCTGCAGGGTCTGGACTGCACCGGAGCTGGAGTTCCCGGTCGAGTAGGTTCCTCACCTTTCTCTACAGCTTTCATTTCATTTTGACTATTGATTGTTGTATAATTAAAGGATGCCATGAAGGATGGGAGTTTTTATTGTTTTTTTTTGTTTTGTTTTTTTTGCAGTGTCCAGAAAGTGTGAAGGGGGAAAAAGGGGAGAGAGGAGAACCGGTGAGTGTGAGCTGGTGTGAGATCAATGGATTGTTTGAGAGGTTCTACCCGAGCCAAGGGATATATCTTGATCCTGTTTCCACTCTTCAATCCAACCGTTCCTTATTCCTTTAAATTTCAGGGTCTGTCCGGAAACTGGGAGGCGGCGTTAGGAATTAAGGTGAAAAATAAAGCACTAATTGTTTCGCACTGTTCTTCTTTGTGTATGTGTTGTGGTTAGTACGGCTTATTGAATTTCTACTTACTTAAAGTTCAGGGGAGCTATTAAAATGATCAGTTAGCTTAAAGACAAAGCCCAGAGGTTTTCACTCTCTGTCTCTCTAAATCACTATTTAATTTGAATGCATTTTTTCCTCTTTCATTTCCAGGGCGATAAAGGAGAGAAGGGTGAGGTCGGATCCCGGGGTCTCACTGGAAGTCCAGGCAAAGATGTATGTTTGAGAATCTACATAAATACAGCTTCATCTCTAATGTCCTGCCTTTTTCACTGAAAATAAGTCAATATTCAGTGTAATTGTCTTCCATGTACCTTACTACTGCTTAAGCATGTGCACACAAGCAACTTATCCATGGTCTTTCAAATCCATATGTTCATAGTACACAGCTTTCTAAAAGCGTTATATGGAATTACATTCCCTTTAAGCAGCTCACTGCCGCCTGTTCTCTCTTCTGTAAGATCTCTTTAGAACTTAAATCTCCTTAATGCCTCATAGATTACCTTAGACCAACAAAGGACCGTAAATCAATTCTCCTTCATTGATTCTTTTAAATGGAGAGTCGGAGCGTATTAACCAAGATTTAAACACCCTAATCTTTTCTTTTTTTTTCCTTTCAGGAAACGAGTACGCTAACAGATTCACTGCTTAGTGCATGTTTACAGTTTTAATTCGTTTTCATTCTAAATTGTTTATCTGGTTAAACCAACCTTTACTGATGACCTGATTGTTCTAGATTGAATATATAACTTCTGCAATGTTTTGCCAGTGTGTGTTATTGCTGTCGGTGAGTAAAGGGGTGTAACACTCCATCTTGTTCTAGGGTCGCAGTGGATCTATTTGTGTTGTGGGTCCTAAAGGGCAGAAGGTAAAACTGACTGATCCTTTGCAATCGATTTTAACATGTAAAGATTGAATGTACGCTTTGTGTTTTACACTGTAGCATATAAAACCTTTAACTACTTTGGCTGATTTAAAAGGGAAACACAGGTCTTGTTGGTCCAGAGGGGCTTGCAGGAGAACCGGGCCTACCAGGACCTCCTGGACCTCCTGGATTTGGCACACCAGGAAATCCTGTAAGCACTTAATCATAAGGTCTCATATTACACATATCTCCACATTTTTCAAAAAGGAATAAGGTCACTTTATTAGGAACATCATAATAATACTGGGTAGAATCCTCCATTTGCTCTTGATTCTACGTGGCATGGAATACACAAGATGCTGGAAACGTTCCTAGTCCATGTTGACATGATTGCATCACTTGCTGCAGATTTGTCAGCAGAACATTCATGCTGAGAGTCTCACGTTTCTACTGAAAATTGTTGCCATTAAGGGTTGCATGTGTTCAGCAACAATACTCAAATGATGCTTAGGCACATATATTCTTGCTGTTGAAGCTCAATTCTGACCCTACCACCCCAGGTTTGATGCGCATTGTAGCCTTAGATTAGAACCTGTTGTGGGCTTCTACTATCGTAGCCCATCAACCTCAAGGTCTGATGTGTTGTGGATTCTGAGATGTTTTCTGTTTGAGTCCAGTTACTGTGTAACAACTTGCTGAAATGGAGAGAATAAAGTTTTTATTTGCATTTCTTTCAGAATGCTTTTAAATCAATTACTATTAATTTATAAGAAGGTATCGGTTATCCATATCGATATAACTCTGAATAATCAGTTATCTGTATCAGTTGAGAAATTTAGTTTTATCGGTGCATCACTAGTTATTTGAGTTATTGGAGCCTTTCCTGTCTGCTTGATGCAATGCATCAACAAGGCATTTCCTGCAGGAGTTTACCTGTTTTTGAGACCTATATTATTAAATTTTGTCTTTTCAGCTAACATCTGATATTGACTCAGTTTCATTATGCTTTATCATTGCGGGTGCTTTCATCAGAATTAGCATCAATCTTGCAATACACTGCATTCACTTTCAATCCCTGATTTAAAGTAAAAGACTTCTGGACCCCTGTGAATAATGATTTATTTTTATTATAAAGATTTATGTACTGAAATTCTGGCTGATCACCCGTTTGTCATCCACTTCTGTATTTTTACTCAGGGGAGCCCAGGAATACCTGGATCAAAGGGAGACAATGTAAGTGAAAGAAAATTTGACTGATTCTTGTAGGAACTTTTAGACTGAAGTACAATTGTGTCTCTTCAGCAGACTTTCCTCATGACTACATCATGAGACGTTTCAAAGAACTGTGTCTGATCAAAGTAATATCTGTATTTCATTGTTCCAGGGGGATTCTGGGATACCTGGGAAGGATGGAATGACAGGTGATCCTGTAAGTGTGATGATCCTTTCATGTAAAGAAGTTTTTCATGTAAAGAACTCTTTACTTTACTGCTCAGAATGTTCTCTGTCTGTGCAACACTATAATCAATGCCACTTCCACTGTTGCCATTATCTCTATATTATATATATATATATATATATATATATATATATATATATATATATATATATATATATATATATATATATATATATATAGAGGATATATTTAAGTGAAGTGGAAAAGTTAATGAACACCCACTGTTTATTTTGGTGATGTGCTTTGGGTGCTTACAGGGTCCAAGAGGTCCAGGTGGCCCCAAAGGTGAAAAGGTGAGCCAACACGAAACCATGTAGACTTGCATCACAATAATAATAATAATAATAATAATGGAATTTTAAACTATGTCACACTGTTAGATTCAAACAATCTTACTGTTGCTTCTTTTCTGTTTGTTGTTCTAATTTGCTGTACATTTTTTTAATTAATTTAAAAATGTAGTTTTAATTGTTTTTTATTTTATTTTTTCTTTGTTTTTGATATTTTTTATATTTTTTTTGTTTCTTTTTCTTTTTATTAGATTTTGTTTTGTTGTATTTGTATAAATGATACAGCAGTGTTTCTGCTTTTAGTAGACTTTCATACATATCTTTACAGATATTCTGAATATGAGTTGTTTGAGTAGATATTACAAATAACAAAAACCTAGATTCAGCTCTGCATTCTCAGCTTTCTCTCAGTCAACGTGTCTCACTGACTACATTTACATGCACATCAAATTCCTTTTAAGGTCTATGTTCGGGTTGCAGCCATATTCTGAATACAATGTTTATATGCGTACATGCATCAGAATATTCCTGTATATGTGGTTGTTGTAAGTATCCCTGAGTTGTCATTCCTAAATACCTAGCCTACAGCTAAGCATCTGTTATCACCCACAATTCCTTGCAGACTGAGTATGCACATCTATCTCCTTTCAGTGGATTTTCTGAATAAGGTGTTTACATGCAACACATTTCCGATTAAAACAGACATATTCCAGGGCTGGGAAGCAGAATTTGGGGAATCAGAATATTGTCATAATCATAATCGGGCAATCGGATTGCGGGGTTCACATGACTTTATACTAATTAAAATATCGCGAAATTCAGATATCAGAATATTGATGTGCATGTAAACATAGTATCTGACTGACTCCTAGAACTGACCAGAAGGAAAATTTCACAAATAATAACTTAATATTCATTAAATAATATTTACATAATAATTATTGTGTTTGCTACTTGCACAATGACCTTGTCATTGAGATTCATTAAACCGACAGTGTTATATACAGTTCCTGGTCATATGACTGATCCAGAGAACTTCAGTCAATGATTTGTCTTAATTAAAAGAAGTACTTTCATAACATTACTCCAGTCCAAGACTTTGGATTACTGATTGGAAGGTCATGAGTTCAAATACCAGCCCTGCCAAGCTTCCACTGCTAGGCCCTTGAGCAAGACCCTTAACACTCAACTGCTGAGTTGTATAAGTGAGATAAATGTAAGCCGCCCTGTATAAGGGCGTGTGCAAGAGACGGAGCTGCCTCGTATGCATCTGGGTGAAAGCTGAAATGATTTTGGCCTCCCAACCATGGCATAGTCTAGGTGACAATTCAAAATGTTTTACTGTTAGAAGCCATGGCTCTTATGCAAGAATAAAAAAAAAAAACAGTAATAGAGAAAACATTTATTAGTAGCTTTTAATATCCATGTTTTCAGCTCTCAACCAACAGGAAAGTGAGCTGCACGTCTCTTAACTTCTCAAGTTCAGTTATAAAAAGTCTGAGGCAGCTCGAAAAGTATTCAGAGTGTCTTTCCATCCCATATCACTTGCATTGTGAAACATTGATCTGAATTACCTATATATATTGGTTGCATTCTGCGACTTGAGAATGTGTTGTGCGACTACATTAAAGTGGTTTATTCTACTGAGAGAGGTAATGGGGGAGCTGTAGAGCTACAGCAGCAAGAGAGTGCTCTGGCTCCCATTAAAATCCAAACTTCATGAAAGTTCACACAGCAGTTACAGTAGAAATGAGTGCTCCACTCTGTGTACACGACACATGCAAGCAACATCTGGCTTTGCTTCTAGTTTCTGCAGCACTGCAGTGTTCTGTTTCTCCCTCTCCTTTATTTGCTTCCCCTCTCCCTGACCCCGAGCTTCATTCGGTCATGTCACTACTAAATTGAAAACATGGCTCATTTGTTTTCTCAGAACCAATTAAAAAAATAAAATGTCGAGAAATTAAACTTGGGCAGTCATCAGTTCACTTACATGGGTAGCTTACAGTAAGTATGTGTAAAATGTTGGAAAACCTGGACAGTCATATAAACCTTTATGATAAATGACTGCCACTTTATGACAGTCATATTGACCTTTTTGATTATTTATATATTTTCTGATTATAATTTGTTGCCAATTTAAGGGTGACCCGTGTGAAGTTTGTCCAGTGCTTCCAAAGGATCTGGGTGAAACCACAATCATTCAGGGGAAGCCTGGTCCCAAAGGAGAACCAGGAGCACCAGGCAATGGAGAACAGGGTTTGCCTGTGAGTTCATTTCTACTAAATAAATTCATTTATTTACATTATGTACATTATTTTAATGAACATTTATATTGTGTTCATTTCAACAAAAAATGAATGTGTTTATTAAATGTGTTATATCACCTACATACAGATCATCTGGAAAGTTCTAGGACGTCCAGGTGGCTATTTTAATCTTGTAGGTCTCTCTAAGTCATATGGAATGATGGCACAGAATTTAAATCTCTGTCTATCGTTCACACCTACAGCATGACAAAACCTGTTACACTGAAATGACACTGAAGTATAGATGTGTGAATTAATGTGAAATCCTAAGGTCCCATGAGCACTAGCTATTTTTATTATCTTTTTAAAGTTTCAAAAGAGCATACACTCCTGCTCTCTGAATTCTAGGACTTTTCCATGTTCTGCAGTAAGTCAATATATTCTTCTGCCTCGGCATGCTCCTCTTTCACATCCCTATTTCTTTAGTTAGGTTACCTTGTGGGAGGCAATCCTCACCTCTTTTTTTTGTTTGTTTTTTGCTTTTACTTTCTGAACCGATGGAACGACACTTCAAGCCTGCTGGGTTTATATCCAATGACTAACGATGCCCTTATTCCACTCGCCACCAACCAAGCCATATAATCATATTCTATCTCACATAATTATAGCCACTGGGAGCGTTTTTATAACTCATGTGTTGAGGCCTGGTGATTTTTCTCTAAACAAAACCCCCATTCTATTGTCAACAGCAGCAGGTTTTTCCCCCTTTCAACGCACTCGAGGAGGCAGAGATTAAATCTTCACAGCGTAATATGTGCTTTCGTCTCTTCCATCTTTTTTTTTTATTATTATTTTATTTTATTTTTTTAAACCTATTTAGTCTGACTGTCTGTTCCACTGTGCGGGAAGGATAAAATTTGCCAAATAAGAGGCTTCTTGGCCCACCATAAGACAGTGGTGTGCATTTTTCCGTAACAATTTACAATAAAGTCAGAATCGATTCCTCATAGTCAGATTTGGGCCTGGGGAAAAGGGGGAGGATAGATGAGAGCAAAGAAGGGCAGAAATGAAAGATAAATGTAGAGAGGGAGAGAGCGTGTAAGAGAGAGAGAGAGAGAGAGAGAGAGAGAGAGAGAGAGCATGGGTGTAAAGTGTATAAAGTAATACACTATCAGTGAGTCAGAGAGCAGTGCCATCATGGAGAGCAAGACTGGTTTGATTTGAATATATATTTTTTCTCCTTCTAGGGATCTCCAGGGAAAGATGGAAAAGCAGGAGAAAAGGTTTGTACTGATCCAAGTTTTAATGTCACCAATTAAAGGAAAGGTTTGTAACTGTTATATCAGTAATGAAAATGTCCAAACAAACTCATTCCCATCTGTGGAAGCTATACCTTGTGAATGGTTCTGAATAAGGGTGGGGCTAATCACACGTCCAATAGGGAAGGAGCTAATTTTAATGGCCAAAAAAATGAGAGTTATAAATAAGTGGATATAATAACAAAGAAACTCTTATTTGAGTTTCTATATCCTTTGTGGCAGCTCGAACCAATCTGGCCATTTTCCTCTGATTTTCCTCTGTTAAAGTCACAGAGATCACACTTTTTCATCATTCTGATGTTTGACGTGAACATTTAACTGAAGCTGTTGACCTGTATCTGAGTGATCTCTTGTATTGCACTGCTGCTACATGATGGCTGATTAGATATCTACATGAATGTGCAGGTGTATAGGTGTCCCTAATTAAGTGAATGGTGAGTGTATACATCTTTAATAAGGAGTTAAATTTTTCCTCTATCTGGCTGGTAAACCTATATGGGTGGGGGGGGACGACAATAATCTGCTTGTGCCTGTTTGTCATGCATTAATGAGGTTGAGGTATAAACTTGATTTGACTTAGACATATTGTGATCCCTAAAGCATCAAGCAAGCACACCTATACAGCAGGGTCTAAAAGTCTTAAGTTCACCTCCAAGAACTACTGTTATTAAATCATTTATCAAAAACCAGTGCTTACGTGCTACTGCAGAAAGTGTGTTTTGACAAGCCATGCCTGTCCATTGTGTCCTCCATCTTTATTCTTCCTGCTTTCAGCTGTGAAGTGTTCACAGAGAACTGAATGTTTCATCACTGTTTGTTTCACAGGGAGAGCGAGGCTTAGAAGGGGCCAAAGGGGAGAAGGTGAGTTTGGACTTTTGCAGAATTACAGTGTAAAGATGAAGCATCTCTCTGTTGTTCAGGCACAAATACTCAGGCTAGGATCCCAAACCCATCTGTCTTGTTCTGTCCTTGTCAGGGCGAGTCGTGTGCCATGTGCCCCACGAATAGTGGTATTTTCAGCTCCCAGAATCTTCAGATGAAGGGGGGGAAAGGGGAGCCAGGAATTGGACAGAAGGGAGAACAGGTGAGTTATGTTATTCCTGTGTGGAGCTCTTTATTTTAGGAACAAATTGGTGTAGATTTAGTGCATGAGACCTAATACTGTATGATTGACTTTCTATACATGTTTTATTTACTTGTAAATGTTATTGTGCGGTGTATTTCCAATAATCTGTTTTTCCATCCTTCATATATATTATATATATATATATATATATATATATATATTTATTTATTTATTTATTTATTTTAATGTAATTATCCTTTTGTCCTCTTGTTTTTCTTTCTCAGGGAGTACCAGGTCAAATTGGACTGCCTGGACTCAAAGGGGGAAAGGTCTGCCTTGCTGAGCACACTTACATATTAATCATTTACTTCTACTAGACTTTTTATGTTCCATACAAAGCCACATGCAAGTAAAGCAGAATGTGATCTTAAAGAACGGTTTTTATTATGTATGCATATTCTGGTATCATTTGGATACCGTGCTCATTTACTCTTAATCATAAGAAAAACTCTGATACTGAGATCTGATACCACATGATGCAATGTAAGCAAAATGACAGCGAACCGGACATATTGCATGATTTATTAAAGGCAATCAAAGCAAAGCAGATTGCAAATTGTGCTCTGACTAAATATCCTGAGGAACTACAGCGTCTTCCTACAACATCTGATCAAACATCTTAAACATAAAACTCCGATTGTGGAGATCACTGCTAGCAACTTATGCTGTGCTAAATGCTAGATCGGTGAGAAAATATCTGCAGAAAAGTATACTGTACTTGACGATTAGCCATTGTCAGTGGTTGACAATGAGAATCAATGAGACAATTAATAGTTAATGCTATTAATACTCCTGTTAGTAGCAGTTTTGATGATTATCAAAAAAACATTTACTGTTACTCAGATATCAATGTAATTTAAATGTAAATGTAATCAATGCCTCACTGCTTTTTACAAACTCCACATTCAGTGAAAAGATTACAGCAGTGTTTGTTCAATTTAACATTTGAAATGTGATCATGATATTTGGAAAGTTTCACTAAAGATTCTAAAGCACAGGTTTTATTACTAATTCAGTATCCCATGCTGCTAAATATTCCTGTGGGAAAAGTGTTTACACTCAAGTGTTTACTTACATACAAACTGAGTCAATAAGTATTGGCTTAACTGAGGCGTGACCCAACAAACCAGACTGTTCGTGTACGTGATGTTCACCTCAAACTCACATGAGACATAACACTCGGGCCATGCTACTAGATCAGTGGATGCAATGTATTCTGAAGGTAAACTGAATACATACTCCCATCTTTAATTTATATTGCCACTAAACCCGGTGTAGACCCGGTGTAATCTGTATTAACATCATGTTTGACATTATTCAGCCACTTCTGAATAATATCACGTTTAGGAAAGTATTATCATATTAATGAGGGCCACGGTGGCTTAGTGGTTAGCACGTTCGCCTCATACCTCCAGGGGTTCGATTCCCACCATGGCCCCGTGTGTGCGGAGTTTGCATGTTCTCCCCGTGCTGCGGGGGTTTCCTCCGGGAACTCTGCTTTCCTCCCCCAGTCCAAAGACATGCATGGTAGGCTACAGACACTTTGGCATGTCCAAAGTGTCCGTAGTGTATGAATGGGTGTGAATGTGTATGTTATTGTGCCCTGTGATGGATTGGCAGGGAGTCCTGATGTTCCCTGGGATAGGCTCCAGGTTTCCCTGTGACCCTGAAAATGATCAGCGGTATAGAGGATGGATGGATCATATTAATGATATCATTTGAAAAGTTATACCTAGATGAAGTGATTGCTGATTGACATGGCTGTCTGTGATGTCTGACACTGGTCTTCTTTTATTTGGTTTCAGGGCGAGGCAGGAGACAAAGGCGGTGAGGGGAAAACTGTAAGTCTGTCTTATTCATATTGATATTTGGGTTGAAATAAATGGCCAAAATATTTAATGTTTTTGAGATGATTAATGGAAAATCTTTTTCAGGGCAAGCCTGGTCCAAGAGGTCTAAGTGGCAAGGATGGACATAAAGGAGAAAAGGTGATGAATTGCTGTAGAATATAGGACATTTTGCTGCATTGCGGAGTGAAATTTGGAGGAGAAATGCAACCTTGGGCTCCTGACTTCACAGCGGATCAGTAAATTAATGCGCCTGGTTGCACAGACTGTAAATGAGGATATGTGTGGTGGCCTGGGAAAACCCTTTACCTGGTGAAATTTTGACATTTACTACGATATAGTACCAAAAACTACAGGTTCCCCTGAACTGAATTACTATTTCTCTTTTGCACATGCATCTATCTCAATTATCTCAATCCCCAGTAAAGTCTGCTTATCCTTAAAAAGAGAAAAGGGATAAAATTGCATTTCCCCTTCCAATTCTACCAAAAGACACCAACACACGGAAAACCAATTGCTATATTGTATGTAAGGAAAAAAATCATAACAGTGTTTGCTGTTGTAGGAGAATAATCATGTCAAGTCAAGTGGCAAGGCAGGAATCAATAAGACCTACTATTACCAGCTCAAAGTTGAATATTTTCCAATAACGTCACATCCTGAAGTTTTACTGCAATTTGTCAACATTAAAAATTTTTTAAATTAAAGATTTAACACTTAATATTGTGGAGCATCCTAAACACAGGTTTCTAAGGTTATAATGACTTGCGTTTTATAAGCCAGTCAGTTTTGAGAATTCAGCAGTGTTTTTTTGTGTAATATAATCATATTTTATTTGCATTTGATTTAATCTATCATAAATAAAATATTTTTTAAATAATAAATTGATAACCCCATAATAAATATATATATATATATATATATATATATATATATATATATATATATATATATTAAAGTGTGTGTGTGTATATGTGTGTGTGTATATGTGTACATATCATGGCTCAGTCTCAGCAACATATGATGTGTTTTCCCAGGCAACCACATATATTGTTGGATTTCTGTTAATATGAACTTTTCAGCAGTGACATAGATCCACTTGTCAAATTACACCTTTACTCTAGACTCTGCCATATATACGGGTGAGAGTGTGAGCAGTTATTACTTGCTGACCTTTCTTTAAGTTCTGCTGTCTAATCACTGCAAAGTTCTAACAAGTGTTAAGTATAATGTGTTATATAATATAACCCTGATTACGATCATATACCAGCTGCATCTGATTATATTTTGTATAGGGAGATGCTGGCCAGTTTGGATTACCTGGGATCAAAGGTGAAAAGGTGAGCTTGTATTTTTTGGTGTGTGTGTTTTGTAAATGTAAAGATTTGTTTGTGATTAAATGTGATATCTTCATTGTGTGTCTTAGGGTGACTCGTGTGGTGTGTGTCCAAATTCCCCATATGAAGTGAAAGGAGGCAAGATCATATTTAAGGTGCCAGGAGATTCAAATGAGGGGACAGAGGTGTGTCCTAAACCAACATTTTTAAATTATTTTTATTCTGTATCAAGCATGCATCAGAATATACAACCCAAAAGGTGATGAAAACACCCAATGATTCAAAGTTTCTCTTGCAGATTTTAATTTCATCTAACGTTTTAATGAAATCATGATCATCTCAGATGATCTGAGTTTTGATCTCATCACGATTTTCAGTGAGTGACTCACTTTTAAATTAATCCCACTTTCAATCTATCTCGACAGGCACCTGAAGAGTTTCAAGGACTGAAAGGAGATAAAGTAAGTCTCTAGAGCTACATGAATGCCAGGATTTATAGGAATAATGACCTTCTGGACATCATGTTATCATCACACTGTCAGATAATTTTGAGCATGTCCATATCTGTAGGGTGATCAGGGTTTACAGGGAGAGCCAGGATTGGCTGGATCAACAGGATCCCCCGGATTGGCAGGGGAACCCGGGAAAGATGGACTCAAAGGACAGAAGGTAACATTATACCACAGCACTGTTTATTTCTCGAGTCTGATTAGTCAGGGGATGTAGATGAAATTTCTAGACTAGCAGTTCTGACAGTCGTTCCAGCAGCAAAGTTTATATCATTGCCCTCATTTTAATATAATATTGGTTATACAGTATAATAACAACTTACACAGGGACTTGTAGGAGAAACACTCCATTTAAACTTTACAAAATCTGCAATTGTTGATATTGTGAACGTTTCTGTAAGGAGAGGTGTATGTTTGGTAAAATGTTTTTTGTTTTATTTGAGAAAGAATATGCCAACTTCAAGAGACTAAAAAAAGAAGTTGATAATAGAATGACATTATACAGTAGCAGCTATTACAAGTGATGACCATTGTATAGTTGTACAATGTTAAATGTAATTAGCACACCTTTTGTGTTTTATTCTTTACATATACAATAGAATCTTGTAGAGAGCATTTCCTTGTTTGGTACAGATAATGAAAACAGCGTGCTTTGAAAAACTGAAGCCAACAGAGCGCACCTGTTAACTTTCCTCTGTATTTTTAGAACAAATTAAATACTTTGATGTATATTCTGTATCATAAAAGGTTATTTTTGCCCTCAAGCCTATCCCAATTTCATCAATATTGTTTAACACAAGTGCTGGAAGAGTTTTTACATCATTCTTGACTCAAATGAGTTCCAAAAAGAATTTCAGTCGTGTGGCTGAATACTCTGGGAATTCTCCTCTAATAAACACTCTTGATCCATCTGTCAGCACTGTAGCGCATCTTTCCAATGATTAAAGTCATGGTGCATTGCTATCAGTATGTGTCTGAAACATAACTTGCAGGCAAAGTTGAATTCAAATGAAGTCTTGCGAGTCAGGATGTAGTCTGAAAGCTCTGGGGTTTCATGTGCATAAGTGAAAATATGATGGGAACAAGAATAAGATTTTAGATTTTTTTTTTTTTATTCAAAAGGACATATTATGCAAGCTGTACAGATGTAGATATAGTGGATATAGCATTCTGGATCCTATATACTGTATACACCAGAGTTATGTGGTATCTGTTATAAAGGCAATGAAAAATGGCATGCTAAAAAGTGGATTAGAATGATTATTTTTTGAAAATAAATAGATTTAAATGAAAAGGTTTAGTGAGTGATCTGTGATCGAAACTGATAAAAGTGTGGAATGGAGGCAGGGTTGAGCATTTTAAATAAGTGCACACTTAAAAATGATATTTTTCTCTTACAGTGATGATGGTTTCTTACAGCTTTGGGGATTAAACATTTCAAAATGGAAAATTACAAAACGTCTAAGCAAAATGTAACACCAAAGTTGGAATGATAAGCCTCTATTGCCATAATTAAGCTTATTTATATATTATCACATAATATAACAGGTTGCTGCTTTGGTTGGTCCAGTGAACAGGGATGGATGTTTTTCATTTTGAACATCAATAGCTGTTGACTACTAACAGCTGACAATTGCATCTGGAATCATGTAGTGATATGTGACGCGTAACTGACAAACCATTGGTATTATAGCATCTAATAATAAAGTTGTCTCTAAAGAATGCCGGTTACAACGAATGTAGCAGGAAATATCATCAAAGAGTCAACAATATCGTCAAATGTTTTTGACTGAAAATACATCAAGGCATCATGGTGGCAGACAAGACCTGTAGCCAGCTGCACCTGTGGAACCTAAGATCAATCGCAGCTAGTTTGTATGCAATTGGCCACTGTATGTGAGATTATGAACTACTAAATGTAACGGACAGGACTTGGATCAGTGTTAAAGATCCACGTGTATGAGGTTAGTTAACAATGAATCAAAACGGGACAAGGGTTAAACCACAAACCTTCATCCCAAACAACATTTTGATTCACAGATCACAGAAAATAAGGTCATGAGTTCAAGAAATAACAGTCAGAGCTCAGATAACAAAGCTCAGAACTTATATAAACTAAAACGTCGGTGGCAAGACTTCACAAAGAATATTTGGCTGCATCTTAAATTACGTACTGTGACAGTACCTAGTGCTCGGCCATTGGTACAGTACGTACTGATCAGTATATCTGTGTAGCATGAATACATTTCAGATGTACTACATCCATGTTGGCATTGTCATGTGACCTACAACTTAAAAAGAGCCGACACGATGCCTTCCGCCATTTTTGATTCTGACAGCTCTTCCAGGCCAATCCCGTTGCCTCATGTGATAGTACAATGTCCATTGCTTCCATAACGCAGAATCTCGGAGGATGCAGTAGGTCATTCGGGTATTTCTCACCTACTATTTTAAGAACACTTTTTAACGTACTACTCCTATTACATACTGCTTTTCGCCTACTGTATAGTAGGGTAGTAGGGATATTTGGACGCACCCATTTAGAACCATGTGCTTGTACTGTATATGCTAAACTAGGAAGATAACATGAAGTTGTGAGTGTGGAAGAAGTGTTTAGTATTCAGGGGATGGAGACCTCTGCTGGCATGGAGGTGTAATATCCCAGGTGTTTGGTACCCTAACAAAAAGCAGCAAAAGAACAACAGCCTTTTTTGATTTTGTTTATTTGTGAACAGTAAAAATATGTCTAAGTCTAACTTGAAGTAAATCTATTACACTGGCGGGGAAAAACAGGCAAAGGCTTTGCCTCTCAGTCATGGATCTAATTATTATTATAATTTTTTCAAGTAGATTTTACACCCTGATTTAAGATCAAATTTATTTATGAGCTAGCCCTTTTCACTTTGGCCATCTGTGACTTAACATGATACTTGAGACTTGAAAGAAAAAGTTTCACTTGTTGACCCTTCTGATTAAAAAATTTATAAATGTAATGGTCACTTGTAGCTTTTAAAAGACTTAATTACTTTGTTACTTTGTATAAAGCAGATCAGTGCATGAGAAAACGGCAGGAAAGCATGCAATATGCATGGCGTGTGCTGCTTATTCACACAGCCTAACTTGTAAAAAGACTGAACGTGACATGAAAAGTAAAACACTCATGAAATATTAAAATATACTCTGTGCTGAACAGAAAATGCTGACAGATAATGCTTTCAGAAGTGTAAACAGAGACGACTGCAACAAATTCGCTTGGGACAATAAATAAAAGTAATAAAAAAAGTGTGACAGCAATGAAACTAAATGACTTACATCCCATTTACATATCCCATTTACACATAAGTGGCAGGCGCCAGCGCCTCTGAAGTGGCGTCAAAGCTGCTTATGCTAAACACCAAGCCCTCGGGTCCTCTTGTCTTTTTGCCTCTGTTGCCAGGGCGATGCCTGTGACAGCTGTCCAACACTTCCTGTGGATTTGGATGATGTTGTGGGCTTACCTGGACCCAAGGGAGAGAAGGGAGAGGCAGGTGAACCTGGCATGGGGAAAGCCGGGAAGAAAGTGAGTTTCTCTATGCAACCTCCTTTGAAGCTTTGAACAATATACTGTGCTGTTACTTCTGTTTTTATATCTAGTACTAAATTGTTTCAGAAATTAAAACGAAATCTAAGATAAAATCTGAGCAAGCACAAAATACAGTTTTTAAATGATAATGTTATTTATTGAAGCAAAAAAGTTATCCAATACCAACTAGGCCGGTGTGAAAATTTATTTGCCCCTGTAGTTAGTAATTACCCAAATCTATGAAACTGCATTCATAATGGGGTTCAGCTGGACTAGACACAACCAGACCTGATTACTGCAAACCCTGTTCAATCAAATCAACACTTAAATAAAACTTGTTCAAGAGTATGAAGTTGAAGAAATGCCTAAGTTCAAAGAATTGTTGAGGAAGAAGGTGATTGAAATACATAAGAACATTATACCTACAGTCAAGCATGGTGGTGGCAGTGTGCTGGTGTGAGGATGCTTTGCTGCTTCGGGGCCTGGGTAACTTGCAGTAACTGAGGGAAACATGAATTCTGCTCTCTACTAGAATATCCTAAAGGAAAATGTCTTGTCTTCAGTCTGTAAATTGAAACTCAAGTGCAACTGGATTATGCAGCTGGACCATTATCCAAAGCATAGCAGTAAATCCTAGTCCTAGAAATGTGTGAAAGACCGATCTCCAGTTATCAGAAGTGTTTGGTTGCAGTTATTGCTGCTAAAGGTGGCACAACCAGATTTTAAGTTTAAGGGGGAAATTAGTTTTTCACATTGGTGATAGATGTTGTTAAATAAACTGTATTATGTGTTTACTAAGGTGGCCTTTGTTTTATGTTGTATTTTGTTTGAAGATCTAAAACTTTTTTATTTGGTATGAGAGATGTACACAAAAACAGAAGAAATCGGGATGGGGCAAACACTTTCACTGCACTGTATTGGGTTTCATGTGGGATTTAAAGGAACAGTGTGAGGCTACATTTAGATGTAAGCATAATGTATTAGCTACTGGCTATGAGTGTGTAGCATATCCATGAAAATGAGATTTAAAATTGCTAAATAAAATCACCAGGAATTTAATTGTTTTATAATTTAGAGAGAAAAAAATGTATGATATATCTATAAAGCCAGAATTCTAATACACATAGCCAACACATCCCACAAGGTAATATAAAAAGCTAATCTTATTAGTGTTTATAGTGTTTGCTAATGCTTTTTGGACGCACACATGACTGATTTCAGAAGCCATTCCACTTAAGATATTGGATTAAATATGAAAATTGTATGCGCACCTACATCATAGTGTTAATGGTTTGTCAGCTTACAAAAAATATTCTTTTTTTGTCCACATATATCATCTTGTGCTGTTCTGAGCTAGGCGTTAATCTTTTTTCCACTAATCCACACCTTCACTCTTTTTATTTCCTTTTTAGGGTGAACAAGGGCCAAGAGGTATTCCTGGACCTGCTGTAAGTGCATTAAACAAGTCTTGAGTGTTATCAATTGATTGACAGCTCAAAACCATTTCCTCTACACTTTACTCCATGACATGTATAATTACACTGTAGGGTCCGGTAGGACCTCAAGGATTTCCGGGGAGTATAGGACCAGTTGGACAGAAGGTAAGAGACTCGTAGAACGAGTTTGTCTTTTTGTAGACATCTAAGCCCTAAGGATGCACACTTTCCTGACTAATGTTGTGACCTCTACAGGGTCCGAAAGGGGAAACGGGGCCTGCGGGTCCTCAGGGGCTGATTGGCGTCAGTATAACAGGACCCCCGGTAAGAACATAACAAGTTAAATACAAAGAGAGGAAATTTGCCTGTTGGATTCAGTTGACAGCAGACATGTTACAGTGCGATACTCATGATTGTGATTGTATTGTTGTTGTGCATTATTGATAATGCGCCTTGTGTTTCAAATTCAAAGGCAGATGCCCAATTATGCAATATTTTGAGCTGCAGTTTTGCACTCCCAACCTGGCAGTCCCAATCTGAAGGCAGCTTATAAAACAGATGTCATTTGAACTTCCTTAAATTTGCTAAAAATCCTTGTTTGGCAAGTAAAATGACCATGAGAGTTACATTAAAATCTGCCTGTTTTTAATGCAATACATATTCACCTGTTTAAATGTGTAACACCTACTTCCTACTTTTAGGGTTTAACAAAAAGCTAGAAGAATGCTCAAAGTTATGATGATATGAAAGCTCGTTAAAAAAAAAAAAATACAATAACAAATTGAAGATTTTTGAGATTGATAATGTTTTATTGCATGGTCATTTATCAGGATAATATTGCAAACTGAGGCTTACATTATACAAAAATGTTATATTGGCACATTCCTGAATTATAGTATGTTTGTGGTTAAAATTGTAAAAAAAAAATATATATTAAAAATCTCAATAGTCTCAATAGTGGTAGTACTGTATGTGATTTATTTGTTGTTGTGTTTTAGGGTAGAGACGGTTTAAACGGACCACAAGGAATCCCAGGAGCAGATGGGAGACCAGTGAGTAAAATGTTTATGCCTCTGTTGCACTCTTCTTTCTCCTGTTTTTCTTCGAAGCACTTCTGCTATGAGTTTTATGTCATTAAGACAAACCTTGTTACAATCTCCGATCCAGTACTTCCACTAAATTACTGCAGTTATAGATTTTTCAATTGTATTGCCAACGTATACGTAAGTATACCAATGACACACAGTGCTAATTGTGGCCTGAGCTGATGATTAATGAAAGTGCAGGTAATAGTACAGAAATACGGATAAATCTTGTCAGAAATCAAGATAAATAATGTTATGTTCACTGGAATATGTTCTGTATATTTGTTTTTATTTTTTGTATAATCTTTTCTTATAATTATAAATAGTTTTTCTTCTGAATTGTGTCGCTTTCAAGGTCACATTAAAAATGGGGGGGGGAATGTCTGATTTAACTTGATTTCTGACTTGACATCACAAAAACGTGCAATTTCAATATGAGATTTTTTTTTTTTTACTTAATTTTTAAAAATGGTATTAGTTGTAACATTTGGGAGATGCCAGGACACAGAGTCTTTATTTGTAAATTTATAATCAAAACATACTCAGAGTTCATGGTCAAGTGACTACGTTGTACTGTATACTGCAGCTCAATCCTGACTTTTCCATTAAACAAGATTCACGTGAAGGAAAGTAAAACGAATTACAAGGGTCATGGCAGGAAACATAAACAATGTCTGAATAAGATATGTGGAATGCCAAAAAGGTGAGCAACTAGGAGGGACGGTTTTCATAGCTGATCAAATTAAAACTGCTCTTAATATTAGAGCCTCCTGTAACTCATTCAGCTCATCAAACTGTGCTGTATGCAATTGGCACCAAATGTGATCTTGTCAGCTGTAGGGACAAAGGATGTGGGAAATTTATTGTCTTTGAAAAGCGCTTCTCATTAAAGAAACAAAGGCGACACTGTCTGCTTTCACAGCGTCAGATGTTAATTGCCAGGCAATGCAGGAATGGATGGGCATACAGGCGGGGTTGTCTCTAACTCTGCCTGGATCCATATCAACACGCTGTCTGCTTTCATCTCATCAGCTGTCCCCTCTCGTTCCTTATCTGCACTCATCTCACAGACCCGGGAGCTTAAAACACAATAGAAGACTAAAACTGAGGTGTGTGTGTGTGTGTGTGTGTGTGTGTGTGTGTGTGTGTGATGTCTTTCAGGGAGCCATTGGACCTAAGGGTGACAAGGTAAGACTCCGGCTCAGTGGGCTGAGGAGGGGTTTTGGAGGTCTTCCAAACCAAAAAAAATAAAAAATAAAAAACTGCTTGTGTGTGTGTTGTCTTCATACGCTTTTGTGTCTGAGGGTGCATAAGAGTTGTCCGTGGCATCTAGTGGGAATTGATTATGAGGACAGTGATGCATGTACACTAAAGACAGGACTGGAGACATTAAAAGCAGCACAACGAGCAGGAATGAGGTTATTAATAAGATGTCAGCTGTGAGAAGCTATGAAATGTGGTGAAAATGAAATGAAAGTGCTTTACACTTTTATGTTCTCCAGTATATCCCAGTCAACATGATTAAGACATGATGCAAAACTAGGGACGAATCGATACTCATCCTGGTAATACACAGATATAAATGAAAGCAGACAAACTGAATTTTCCTCTGAACACCGAGAATGACAATGAACAACTAGCTATTGAAAAAAGCTCAAAAACAATCATACAGTTGGCAAGGAACAAATTCAATGTGCCACATATTTCAACTATTGTTCCATAGAGCTGTGAAATCATGCAAATGGAAATTGTCCTCGGAGTACTAAGAATGATCACAGCATTAGGAATAAATAACTGAATTTAGAAACAAACTCCAAAAAAATAAATCCTAAAATTGGGAACGTTAGCTCGATTACTATAAAACATGGCTAATTTTAGTATTTACACACAGAGTTAGCATAATGTTTACTCACTTCGGCTAATTATAGTATGTACGCATAGTGGGTAGCATAGCATTAGCTCGCTTACTAGCAAACAGGAAAGATTTAGGTGAAGAATTTAGGTTAAATGAAGTGTCACTAATCTTTGTATATTCTGCAAAAGCAGTGAGATGTGACGTTTTAGTGAAAATAGTATTAACTGCTGCACATAAAACATTACTTAAGGTACTGCCGTACTGACGATACTATAGTTAAAAAAAAAATACAGTGGCATCGGCGGTATTTTGAAGCTTTAGTATCGCAATCCTGCAAGTACGTGCACACACAGCGATTTGTGAGCCTGTGCAGAAAAACTGTCACACGTGAGCGCACTTCAATACAGCGAGCACTGAGACATCTATGGTTCCTTTCGCTAGGGTATACACTTCTCTCATGAGGCAAGGTGCAATTAATGCACTCAATTTTAATGAGCAAGCTCTCTGATACTGCTCTGCGTTCAGTATCTCTACTCAATGTACTGTTTGAATGCTATAACATCTTAAACATACAACTCAGCACAGAATTGATTGCTGACAGTGCAATGCAGCAACCAACATAAACAGCTAAATAAAATGTACCATGATGCCCCTGCTTGTTTAATTCCTTGTAGGGTATTCCTTTCAGTATGAGATTCAGTATTAGGATTTTATGAGTACCAAAAAAGATGTACACCTCCTTATAGGCAGTCTGAAAAAATGGCAGTGATGCATTACTATGCAAAACTATTCATTGGTAAATGTAATAGAATGCTGTGTCATACCTATAGAGTACCATGACCCAGTCCTGCCACAGAATCTTTTGTGTTGCTGTCTGTATATCATAGCTGTGTATAATGGTTCTGCTCATATCTTGCACTGTATGAAGGAAGACAGCACTGTGTGTTATGTGTTTCATAGGGAGAACCAGGAGAGTGCAACTGTGTGTCTTCTACGATTCAACAAACTGGAAGACCTGTGAGTACTGTCACATAATTTTTAATACATTTGATTATGTGAATCTTTAAACATTGTCAGACGTGTATGCTAACGTACAGTACAAATGCTTTATCTCTCTGACCCAGGCTTTCTTTTCATTTTATATCGGTGTAGCTGTTCTCAACTACACAATTATCGAGACCCCCCCCTCCATTAATTTATGTATATATATATATATATATATATATATATATATATATATATATATATATATATATATATATATATATATATATATATATATATATGCGCCGAGAGTGCTGTTATAGTAAAGTACTTAAGGACAGGATGGTGTGTTGTGTTATCACATCAAAATGGATTATTTCCCAATAACAGCACATGTCAAGGTGGTTTATTTGCTCTTATACCACAACAGTTTAGAAGCAGAAGCAGCTTTATTGGCCAAGGAATTTGTTTCAGCTTTACAGCTTTATCTCTGACCAATCCCTCCAGGATTTTTCGATTTTATGGATTTTACAGAAATTAATGCAAAAGTAAGCAATATGTGGAGGAGCTTGGAATTTTTAAAAATTACTGCAGATTTTCCACAGATTTTGGACAGGGCTCATCATGTAGCGCCATCACAACGCATTCAGCCAAACCTCTCTTCGATTCACGTGTGTCGAACATGAGTACAGCTAAAAAGTCTCATTCACCCACAAACATTACCGCAAAGGACCGTGCAAAACAATTTTGTGCAATTGCAAAAAAAAGGTAGTTTTCTGCAGAAAAAAAACAAACAAAAAAACCCACAAAAAGCTCTGCAAGCTGTGTTGCTAATTAAAAAAAAAAAAAAAAAAAAAAAGCTGCAATAATCAGAAACAAAAAAACTCTGTGAAACCCTGTGTGGACTATTAGAAAGTGCCGACTCTAAGGCCTACTTCTTAGTTATTTTTACCATATAAACAATTAAATGTCTTTTTGTTTGTTTGTTTTTATGTGGCGCATCTGCAATACTGTCTAAATGTTAGTAATTGTAAATTTCTATGCAATGAGTTACTAAAGAAATGATTACCTATTACAACGAGCTCATTAATATAAACCTTGCAGTCAGCACTGTTGTCAGAGCTGCTGTTATAGAGAATTCTTCAAAACTTTCTGACCAAAAGCAGCCAAAAGCATTGTGGTATAATATAAAGTAAATACAGTATTGTTCCTCTAAAACAATTTTTTTATTGTTCTGGCTGTGGTTATTGTTGTTTTCCACTTGTGTCCCTGAAAAATCACTCTGTTAGTTGAACAAATGTACATTTTGCAACCGCCGTCTGAGGCTTTGGATATAAAACCTATTGAATATCTGTGGTCTGAATTAAAGAGGGGAGTCCGCATGCAAAAATCTAAGAATATTAATATGCCTAAAATATTCCACATGGTGGAGTGGACTAAGATCCCACTTTAAGTGTCTCCAGCTTTATTAGACAGGAAGTGCTTCAGTGGTGTTTTTATTAAGGGAAGCTAAAACAAATATTTATTTGAAATGATTGAGGGTGCCAATCATTTAAAAATGCACAACTTTTTGTATTATAATACAACTTTCCCCATATAAAGGTATAATACAGTATCCCCATAATACAAAGCGTAATTTGTCACTCGTTTATTACATTTGTTTGTTTTCCTGAAGGGTGCCAATAATTTTGGATTTGACTGTATACAATCTTTTTTTAAAAAGCACATAAAATGTTTTCACGTGCACCCTAATGGCACGTGTTTGTGCTTGAGGTGTAAGTCCAAATAAGATATTGATCAAGGTCACCTTGATGTCATGTGACTTGGAATTCCATTGCTTTTGTTTTGCAGGGTGTCCCTGGTGGTGGTGGTGGCTCAACCCCGTTGCAGCCTGGTCCTCAGGTCTGACTAGCTGTCCCCTCAGTTCTTCAGTCTTCAGCTAACAAATGCACTGATGAGGCTCAGCTCTAACTATTTGCAATGCTATTTTTTCAGTAACAAATGCAAAAAAATTGTCTCTAATAAACACTCTAATACAGGGTGTCCAATCTTATCCAGAAAGGGCCAGTGTGGTTGCAGGTTTTCCTTCCAACCAAGCAGAAGCCCTGCTCTAATACATGATTAATACATACATACTGCATGTATACATATACAAGAATACATTATTTACACTGAGACAATTATGTACATATCTTAATATTTGTTGTACACCACGTATTTGCTTGATTTTAAGAAAAGTTTTTTTGTTTTGTTTTGTTTTTAAACACAAATAAATAGAATAGAATTGCTGACACCATCCAGTTTTAACAACTACTCCAGTTTACACACAAGGTGAAAAGTGAAGCAGGTGTTGAGGTAATCAAAACAGCATAATGAACAGGTGTAGGATCTGGAGCACATGAAATGGTACTGCACACTTGGGAACACATGGCGCCGTCACTTCCAGTCTCAGAGTCTGGTATGGTGACCCCATAGAGACTGCCAGAGGGGCAGTAGTGTGAGGGATTGGAACAGTGGATACAGTGGGCCTGCATCCAGGAGTAGAGGTCTCAGGGACTGAGTCTGTGGGGGCAGGAGGAGTCAAACCAGTGCATAAGCCAGGGTCTTGAGTGGGTCCTGAGACAAGGACAGGACCAAGGACTGAATAGGGACTAGAACAGGATTGAGGATTAAGATTGGAGGACTCATGGACTGGGCTGGAGGAGGCCAGGTTTCAGACCAGTAATGAGACTGGATTATGGGCCAGACCTGGTACTTAAGTCAACTGAATATTGGAGCAATCACAAATATGGGAATTGGACAGTGCTAAAAGAATACACTGGGATCTTTGGGTTTGGAACAGAAGGGAATTTAGGTTGAGAGATAGGGCTGCCAGGACTATGGGTTGAAGATCTGTTGCAGACAAAGCTCTATCTCTATCCTCACCTATGGTCATGAGCTGCGGGTGGTGACAAAAAGAATAAGGTCACAAGTATGGGTGGTATAGATGAAGTTCCTCCACAGGGTTGCTGGGATAACTCTCCATGATAGTTTGAGCAGCTCCTCCAAGTTGAGAGGAGTTAGTTGAGGTGTTTGGGCACCTTGCAAGGATGTCCCCTGATCCATTAGAGCTGTATCAGACATGTCCCACTGGAAGGAGACTCCCTGGACAGACCCAGTATCTACTGGAGAGATGATGGCTATCTCTCAGTTGGCCTGGGAACAACTGGTGATCCCCCAGGAGAAGTTCAAATTTGTGGTCAGAGATAGAGAAATCTGGGCTGACTGTCTCGGCTTGCTTCCACAGTGACTCCCATCAGGAAGTGCTGAATGAAAATAAATGAATGAATAGACCCAGTGCCCAGTGGTTGCCACATCAGGAGTATGAACTCTGCCAGCTGATGAAATATGAATATTTGTGAATATCTTCTGTAAATCATATACCTGCTCATCTGATATGCTGTCTGTGCTTTATCAGGGGCCTCCAGGACCTCCAGGCCCCCCAGGACCTCCAGGGCCCCAAGGATTTATAGGGTTTCCAGGCCCACAGGTAAGTGCTTAACAGTTTGCTTTAAGATCTCCCTTGCAAAATATTGGTCTTTGGTATGGGATTCAAACCTGTGTTTCTGTGAGCTTCTATGTCCTCCGTGTCTCTCTGTGTCTTGCATTGTCTTAGTATGTGGCTTTTTTTTTTTTAATGGGAAAGGTGGCCTGCATGGGAAGATGTGGCTAAAGCTGAAAAAATATTCCACATTATCTATACCATTTCTGTAATTAACATAGTACAATATAAACCACTGTTATATAAACTAAACAAATTAAAATGTAAACATAAATGCAATAATACTTAATTAAAGTATAATTAAGTACTCAACAGTCTAAAACAGCTTATTATGTAATGTAGCTTTTAATGTAGCTGCTTTTGTTAATGCTGCTGAATTAATCCTTAAAGTCGTGTTAAACTGCCCTGCCTATATGTTCAAGTTGCACTAACACTTGGAAGGGGGCCTGGGAATGTTGCCTATAATATATTTTAAAATATAAAGTACATGTGAAAGTAAAACATGAAGTAACTGCATTTTTAATATGAAATTAATAGTTTGAATAAAAAATAATGTTTAAAAGTAATGTTGATCAAATTAAAAGTAATGTTTATAGCTGGTAATCTTGTTTTCTCTTTTAAAAACCATGCCAAGCTCACTGTGAAGTTCTGGGGTACGGTTCTCTCGTTGAGGTGCAACCTTTACAGTCTCTGGTCAATAACAATAATTTTTGCTTGTAAGTTTGAATTTGAATTTCACCAAAGGTAGTATTTTTTTGTGTCATTTTATGGCTTCCTTTTAAAAACAGCTTATTAACTTAATTGGACTTTGGGAAACATAGTGTCTCAGCGAGGCTTCACTGTGGGCAAAGCTTGGTCTTTAACCTGGTGTTGTGTTGATTTCCCAAGCCTGAACGAGAAGATCTAAAACTAAAAGCAAGTCAAAATACAAGCTAAACCTAAACGTAGACTACACGTTGGAACACAAACCAGGTCCCGGATCTTTTGGCTACTTTTTCCATACCACGCTGGAGAAGGAAGTGTCCAGAGCCTGGCTGAAGGCTAAATTCAACCTCAGTTCCTTTTTGCAGGGTCTCCCTGGCAATGATGGCTTACCAGGGAAACCGGGTCCGCCCGGCCAAGCAGTGAGTAACTGAATAGTGGGAGGAGCTAATGGAGTACTTAGTGATTGGTTCACATAAATTCTAAAGAATCTGTTTGGTTGACATCTGCCTTGGGTTCCATTCTGGTTTTATCACACCCTTATGCACTTCCTCTCACAGTTTGGAAGGTCTTATTGACTATTAGCACAAAAACAAAAGGGCGTAGTGTGGAGCAATTTTTTTTTTTTTGTTGATAGTCATCTTATTTACTTTAAATATGAACCAGTTGATAATTTGTTACTATGTTGTCTCGCAAAGTTACAAGTCAATTACAGATGTGTTTGCTTACAGAAAACCAGATTTAAGCAGGTACCAAATATATATTTTTTTTTAAATATTAAGTATTTCATTAGTTTTATATTTGTAAACACCTTAATCCATCCTTAAAGATAATTGCATCAAGTTGCAATGCTTTCTGGGCAAGTACCACTCCTAGAGTCTACACTCTTGTTGACTCAGTCTCTTGAGCTAATAATTCAAACACTCGAGCTAATAAAGTATTTAAACACTTCTTAAGCTGAAGATGTAGATTTCGCCATTATGAAGTGGCAAGGGGAAGTCAATGTGGGTGTGTTAAAAATTGAAACACAGGGTTGCATTGGAACTGGAGCAGGCTGGGCTTTATACGAGCTATTAGTGGGATTAATGATGTGGAGAGACGGAGTTCAGTAGTGCAGTATCTTGAGGACAATAACAACACACCGTATTATTTTATGGTTTTGAAAAGAAACTGGTAAGCACTTACAAGCATTTTAGCTCAGCGTAACTTGAGCGGTCTCATCTGTGCCATGTTCATTATGAAGACCAATGCTGGTATTGTCCTTTCAGCATTAACTCCATTTTGTAAACTTTTTTTGATGGTAAGTAGTAGCTTTGTGTTGAGTTGCAGGGAGGGTGGCTATTCAGATAACTGATGTGCAGTGAAGAGGTATTAGATCTAATTTAGTGCAGCACTTTGTGTCCAGAGTTTGTGTACCTTTTTTCAGTATTTTTTTTATTATTATTTAATAATTTTTTCCTGGCCAGAGGCCTGTGCAGATCTCCCAACTTCATGTCTCCAATTTGCCATAAAAAAAAAATTGTCCAGGTTTCAAAAATCCAGTCTCAGTCCTGCTCCATTTCTAAAATCACCAGATTCTAACCAGTAGTTCGTCTTAACAGCCAAACTACATCAGCATCCGGGCTCATAATAGTAAAATACCTTATTAATTCAACCACCACAGAGGAGCCGAAACCAAAAATGGTTAAAACATGAGTTTGTCTACTATGAATTATCAGTTTTAAAAAATCACTTTGAAAAAAAACTTTACTAAAAACATAAATATCCATTTTAAATATAAAACCGGTAGAATAGCTTATATATGTACAGCAACCATACAGAATTATGACATATTTACGAGATTTTTTTATTTCCATACAGTTATAATCAAAACTTAGTGCAATTTGCTTCAGAACCACAAATTATAACCCTGGTGATTACAGCAGTTAACACAGAACAAGTCGGCAAGATAGATCTCACAGAGAGCAAAGTTTGCAAAACGGCCATTTTCAAAGCACTTTGGAGATCACACTGCAGAGATGGTTTCAGTGTTTCAGACCACCCAGAAGTGACAGGAGAAATATGAACTTCACATCTGCTTAGTGACTGCAGACACCTGCTCTATTAACACCCATAGGCTTGCACTGCTAAATTCTGGCAGGGTCTCTACCGTGAAGGCTGTAGGTTAAAAGCTACAATAATTGATGCTCTTTTATAGAACACTCATTAAAGAAAAAATCACAGCAGCTTTCTGTATGGTACACAGTGTTTTAGAGCCCTTTTCTTCAAAATGATTGCTACCACAGTAAATTATAATGCCAAACGGACTTCACATAGGCTTCCGCTGAGATACAGGCACATTCAATTCTGCTTGCAAAATAGCCTTGTACTATTGCAGGCATGAAAGCAGTCCAGTGACTGCACATCCTCTGGCTTATTGTGAATGAGGATTTTGCGATATTCAATGAAATTCATTACTGTAAAATCATTTTATTATTTTATAAAATTCTAGCTGGGTAAAACAGTTAGAAAGCCAGATAAATCTTTAGAATTTTACTGATGATCTTGGTCATTAAAAGGCCTTAGTTACCCAAGTTTACACAGACTTGAAAGAAAGAAGGTAATTTAGTTCAACAGAAGTGAATAGAAAAAAGTTTACTCTGCAAAACATAGGGTACCAAACTGTATCTCTGCTTCTCACTGCAAGGGTAGTATCGTGTGGATTCATTGAGTTGTGTGCACAATTAAATGTCTGTGCACACTATATAAAAAGATAAAATGCACACTAATAGGATGTGCTGGATCAAGTGCTATTTTATAAGCTGCTGAATTATATGGATGGACACAATATTGTTCAATTAAACCAAACTTGCAGTCATTAGTATGATAATTACAGTATGGCTCATAGTAGATTGTAGCTTAAATCACGTTCCCTTTTAAACAAATTAAAGTAAATGTATTGCACATGTAAAAGACATCCTTTGATTGATTTTTATTTAATTTTTTTGTAAGTAACAAGCATGTGGCAGTTTTCTGTGTGAATCGCAGTCCATAGAATTACATGTAGTTCTGTCTTTTTGAGGTTTTACTAGAAAATGGGAAACAATAGTACTACATAAGAGTGGTATATTCGAGCTTCTAAAGGCAATTTTATTATTATTATGAATAATTTTTTTTTGGTGGTAGTAGTAACTTTACTAATATTTCACAAAAGCAATGGCTTTAAAACACTGAAAGTACAACAAATTATGGGGTAAAACGTTTTGTTTGTGTTCAAATGACAATATATTTTAGTATTAGTATATACACAACACATACACGTGTGTTGTGGTCTCTTTGGCCATTTGAATGTGATGTTCTTGGAAATCACAGCAGGCAGATGTATGACCTGTAGTGCTGTGTGTTTTATGAAACAATGGTTTCTAATGTTTAAACCCTGATTAATTATATATTAAAATTGTAATCATAGAAGTAATCTGAATGATAAATAATCTAAATGATGCTAAAAAAAATAACTCCTGCTATATGAAGTGCAGTCCAAATGATACTGAACATTAAATCGTTTGGATTAAATCTTCATAAAGATTCATAGCGAAATTATGTTATGGTCCACTGACAGTTTGGATTGCACTTAATATAAATGGAGAAATTATGTATATTGAAATCTTCCTGAATATTTTTTTTCTGACTCCATTTTCCAGATTCCAGTAGATACTTCCAATAACAAAAAGGTTAGTATCAGCGTAAGAACATTTTCATCTTTAAGAAATTCTTTGTTTGTAAACCAGTGCCTGTGCCCACAAGCATTCTCTACACTGACATAAGTTCAGCCTTCAGTCTGTCCGTCACGCCCACGCTTTCTCTTCATATTCTGCGTTGATGTAACACTTCACTTCACACTGAGACTGAGCGCTGAAAGAGCTGAACGTTTACAGTTTAGCTTGGTGTCTATCGTAGAGCTCAGATAAACCTTGTGAAATTTTTAAGTGCACACTGATCTAAGATACGAACATTCTTTTATTCAGAAATGTATGAAATGCTATGAACACATTCTGATTGGAGTGAATGTTGCTTCTGTATTGACGTCAGCAGATATGCGCTTTGATTTAGAATAAATGAAATCAGATCAGAATACAGCTAAGTAAGTATAGAAGATGTTGTTGCAAGGTTGTTAATGATATGTATCATTATACAGTAGATTATATAAGGAATAATAATAGTAATACAAACAGAGTATAACTTTCCTTTGACAGTACACCCCAAATAGTTTCATTCCTCATACATAGTGATTGGCCAGTGATAACTATTTATAACATGGGTGTAACCACGCATTCTTTGGGGGGGTCGTGTCCCCCCCCAATGTTGAGGAAATCCCAATCTGTCCCCCCTCAATATACAGTACAAAATATTTTCTATATGATCCCCTTTAATGAACCCAGCCAACGGATCTATTTTTTCTTCATCTATTCTATATATTTATGTTTATTAATTTTTAATATATTTCTGTTTGTTGAGGAAACTCCCCCCATTGTACACTTGGTTGTGCCCATACTCAACGCAAGTTCATTGATATATTTTAGCAGCTCAGTCTGTAAGAAATGGAGACAGCAGCCAAGCGTAGAAAAGTGCAGCAAAACTTTTTTTTTCAGACAGTAACTAACTAGACATTTAAATAGTAGTTAACCTTAGCTTGGTATAGAAGGCATCATACCATGGCTTGGTTTATTCTTAAGAATGTCAATTAACTGTTGATATTTGCACACCCACGAAGTGGGTTTTTGACCATTAACGTTACATTCACTTGCACATCCTCCCACCGTGTTCGTTGTGAACCCTCTCATTGTGACAGACTGTTATACATGCGAGTGAAAGTGTGGAAAGTTGCACAGCATTTCATTCCTTTACACTACATTTGGGCTAAGGATAACTAAGTGATTTAACAAATATAAGGCTCAGCATAATACTGAGATGTGCTAGCTTGGCAACAAGAGATATGGAACTAACATCTGAGTTGTGGCCATACTGTTGTTTATCCATTCAGAACTAGTTATGGCAGTTTGTCTTTAGAACTAAGAAAAGAAAACTCCAGTACCCTTTACATAGTTAACGTTTTAGGTTACCACTCTATATTGTTGTACACTTACTACACAGCAAGCTAAACAGCATGATGACATTAACATAATAAATGACACCAGTTACACAAACAGATGATCATTCAAGTCAGTCATTGCTCTCCTGTGAAAATATTGGTACCTGAACACAACGCAGGCAGCACAGCATTGCTTGGAAGCATCTGTGGGGAAATCGTATTTACAACATATACAGTGTTGAATTTAGTTTTACAGGTAGGCATCCTTTCCGAGTTGGTTTCAAAGTCGTGACTGCATGTTTAAATGTTAGCGTGTGTGGTTTGCTTGCACACATCTTAGCTCGCCTTTACTTGGTGTGGTAGGTTTCATGGTAGGTTATTGAGCAGAGAATACATCTGCACGCAGGACGTCCAGAGCACCCTACAGTTTCCCCATGCTGTGGGAGCTTCTATCACTCAGAAACCACGTGAATTCAAACGGTAACTGTAATCCTAAAACTATGTTCTAAATATACAAATTTTCAGTATCAAACTTTGGATGTTGTCCATACCATGGCCCTTGATTTATAACAACACATTTTTAATTTGTTTATGGTTAGATTATATATAGCTTCAACCATACAAGTCCCAGTGAATGAGCTGTTACTATAGAAATTATAACATACTGTATTAGCACATTAAAATAAACCTATCAGTTAAATTATAGCCTGAACAACTGTCACAGCCATGCTGTTATGGAAAATTAATCAACATATTCTGAGCAAACAGATTTGAAAATTCAGCAACACTGTGCTATAAGTAATATATCAAAAATTTGTCACTTTTTGTTAAAGATTGAATAGTTCAGCACTTTAGTGGCTTAATTGCATTTTACTCTCAGGGGGCAGAAACTTGAGTGACCAAAAGTAATTATTCATCTCATGTCATGGGGTCACTGGTCACTCATGCATTGCCGCCAATAATGTTTGCACATCTTAAACTTCAACTCGATCCGTTCGTCATGCTCTGCAGTACTACTGATTCTTTTGGTCTCAAAGCTAATATATGGGTGCATTTTATTTGGTTTCTGTTCATGCTTGCTGAACTGTGTAATGAATAAAATACTCCCTTGGGCGTGCCGCGGTGCCATACTAGACACTTTTTCCTCACAATTACCTCTTTATGCTGTATGTTGTTTTGTAAAAGAAAGCAGTGTGAGTACATTTCAGTTGCTGTATGTCTGTCATGCATGTGCTCTGCCATAGACGGACTGTGGCGACTGTACCAAAGGCCTGCCAGGCGTACCTGGTGTACCTGACACTAAGCCTGAGAAGAGAGACACTGGCAAGCCTGGTGTTATTTCTTTAGATGGATGTGAGAAGGTGAGTGGGTTTTTTTTTTTTACTGAACTTTTTTTTATCACTGCTCTAACACTAGATATAATTTTTCTTTAGGCCAGGTCTATTATCTTCATGTAATTATAACTGTAAGTCTGTATTTTAAAATGCCCAATATAGATTATCTTTACAGATTATTGGCAATATATGCAAATCCTCCGGAAGGCATGTGTGTAGTGCATGAGGAATGTACTCTTTGTAATATGATGTGGAGTTTAAAAAAAAAAAAAAATTAATGTACACTCGGTTTCATTTTGGAAAAATCATTGCAGCACTGTTCCACTTTTAGTCCCTTTTTTGTCCTAAAAAGTATATACGGGTTAACTTTCTTTTTGTTATTATACTTGAAAAGCTGCGATAAACTGCATAATCACGGCCACAGATCGGGCAAATACTGATATAAAGCTTCTTATTTGGCAACCATGTAAACATTCAAATTAGCTTCTAGTCACACAGCCCTTGATGTACTGTTGTGCAGGTTGATTTTATTTATGGATGCATACAAATGAGCTTGTAATGCAATCCCTGGTTACCTTTTTTTTTAGTGTCTTGAGAGGCTCCAAGAAGAGGAACCACAGAGGCCTGTGAGTGTACGTAAAGCGGTCTAGATGCTATCTTTAAACACATCTTCTTTCATCATGCACAGCATTGCTTGCTTCAGTACCATCAGTATTTTATTTCAGCATAATGTAGCGCCCTGTGTCTGTTTAATCCATTTTAGAATACCAACAACGGCCCTTGCCCAGGTGTACCAGGATCACCAGGCATCCCAGGTCAACATGGGATTAAAGGAGATCCGGTAAGAGAATGGCCACTTTGCTTGTCCACTTTTTTTTTTTTTTTTTTTTTTTTTGCAGGACAGAGGGATTTTATTATCAGTATATTTTACAGATTATTTAATAATACAGCTTACAACTAGTGTTCTCTTATTGGCACATCTCATAGGTGCCCAGCTCCATTCCTGGAGATTTAGCCTGTTCCAAATGCTAGACTGCAAGTCTAATTAGTGTTCTCACTAGAACATCTGCCATTTTGAAAAACATCCTAAACTCTATTGTTCTGCACTGTAAAAAGTCTGGATTATTTACACTTGTTGGGTTGAGTGGTTTGGATCATTTTATTAGGTAGTTAATACATTGTAATGGCTGACTTGCCATTTGAGCCCAGCAGCTGATTTAATTCTTCAACTAGAATGTGATAACAATCCAACATTTTGTTCAGTTTTGCAGTTTTACTGCAGTTTTACTGGATAGTGATCCAGTCTTTGAACACAAAGACCCAGAGAATTCTCGACTGACAGGCGAGAGGCACCCATTGACCTACAGTAGCACATATTTACAGAAATGACCCAAATTAGGTAATATTTCATGTATTAGAGCAAAAGTAGTGCTGATGTACTAAACTGTTCATAGCTGTTTTCACATATAAATTGGTATCATTCTACTATAATAAAAAAAGAGCATGTTATTTATAAAACTTGCGTATGAGCCTAAGCATACATTAAAGAAGCTACTGTCATGCACAGTAAAAATGCATTACAGTTTAATTATTACACATTTTTATACAAAGTACCTTAATCTAATCTATTCTTTTTTTATTAATGAACTAAAGTCTTTGTTACTGAACACTTGGTAACTGTTTTCAATTGAACATTGGATTATTGGTAAAGGCAGTGACAATCACCTGGATACCTTCTTCTTCACACACATATGAGAGTGACTGTATCACATAGAATTTCATATAAATGCTGTTGTCATATAGCCTATGTTGTCTAGGTCAGCGCTGGTCCCAAATAAAAGAGAACCCTGGAGTTCATCGGGTGTTCATAAAACCACCGTTAGTTCATCCCTGCTTGCCCAAGGACACTTCGGCATGTGGGGTCACCCGGGCCGGGAATCGAACCGCCAACCCTACGATTAGTGGACAACCCACTCTACCAACTGTGCCACATCCGCCCAGAGTACTAAGATCTCTTGAGTTCAGGAGTGTCTCTTGACCTGCTGGGTCAAAGTCATCTACCTGCTTTTCACTCCAAATAAGCAAATCCACAGGCATGGGCAATTTGGCAGAGAGTGCCAAATCATTCCATCCATTTGGGATAACAGATGTATTCCGGTAGGACGCTGCCAAGGCATTCCATCTAGTTGTGAGAGCAGCAGTGAAAACCAAGGCCTTGTGGGTCACTTTGAGGCTACAAACAGGACTACTGTGTACTACTCTACTACTACAATACTGTAGTATCAGTGGTCTGATTGCTGAATTTTGTTTAATGAGGGTAGAATCAGTGGAAGAGCCAGTGTCCTTCTTATGGAGTAGGAAAAAAGTTGAGTAGAACCCTTGTTCTGAGTCTGAGTATAATCTGTTGATCATGCTTTTGTCCAAAAGCGCACAAACTTCTTAGAGCAGAGTGGCAAGCTTGAGGGTGTCATGTGGCCAAATCATTTGGTTGTGCTGGTTTCTAGTTTCTGAGATCTGTGTTCATCTGGCCACAGGCTCAAAGACCATGCCTCGCACATATGGGTTGAATTGCGTGTGTCCGGCAATGCAGACCGTGCCATTCACACTTGGCACTGACCATAAACCAGATTGGCAGAGAGCATCCCTGCATCCTGGCCTTAGTCTCCCACTGCCAGGAGCGAGGTTTTGATCCGCTCCTTCACAGAGGGGTCAAAACCTGCAGATCGGAGTGATTGTTCCAACACAAAATGGCGAATGTGAGGCAATGTCATAAGACCTCACCAGAAGGGAAAAATGACAAGCTGCTTTTAATCCTACATGACTAAGGCATAAAGCATAGAGCCTGGACACAACATTGTAGAATGTGTAAAACCTCCTATAAGGCACTCAATGTAATCTTTACTCTGTAGCACAGTGAAATCCTTTGTTATCTGCAACAACACAAGAGAAAATTGGGTGGTATGAGCTACACGTCAGCATGCTTTCCAATCCAGACTGCCACAATATTGAGAATATTCACGGCCTGTAGCAGGGTCTGCAACCTGGTAGAGACTAATTTAATTTGAGTCGCATCTGATGCAAAGTTGTCTACACACCTTGTAAGAAACTCTGACTCTTGGCTTCCTATTTTGCTTATCAGTTGTTGAGCATGGATATTTACGATAAGCAAGTTGTTTAAGATGCACTTGGGTCAGATTTGAATCAGCACCTATCTTGCAGCCATACACACTGTGTTGGCATTGGCATTGCTGCAGAGTCAGCGCAGGGAACGTCCAAACCAGGGACTGCTTCTTCATCTAGATGGTGGAGAGTGGGAAGGTACAGCAGTGGTGTCGAGGTAATGTGGTGACTCTGCTAACATAGCAAGCTCAACAACAAGACATTGGCGATATGTTGAGGGAGGCCACTCAACCGTGTTCGGCTCACTTAAACACAAGCCTTCCACTCAGGAGGTTGAGTGGCTGGCAGACTGAGTATTTAAGGTAACTACAAATTCTTTTTTAGCTAATCTTCTTTTATGATGACACTTTTATGGACACTGTGTAAAACAGCCCTATTGTCTCAGCAGCTCAGACATGTTACAATGAATAAAAAAATATAGTTAAGGATACACCTCTTAATACCAGAACGTGATCCAGCTACATGTGAAAATTAGAGCCAGGCATGTTGGATGTCTTCAGCAAGGCTTGGCATCCCTCTTACACTGTATGTAAAATTGTAAATATTGTATCATGTATAACCTTATATAAGGTTCCCTGCACTGTGTCAATTTCTGTCGTCTAGGGGGACAGGGGTGAAAGGGGTCCCGCTGGTCTTCCTGGAACCCCAGTAAGTCTTTTATTTTGATTTTGTAGTCTTTGACCACAGAAAACTGTGAATCTTTTCTTTCCTTCTTATCTCTGTCTGTCTCTCTCAAAAATATTGACTATATCTTTGTCTTCTACATGCTTATCAAAGACCAGATGGTGGAAATGTGTTTCATTACAGAGCAAAAACGTTCTTGTTTTAGAAGTGGAGCGGACGCTGGAGTGCTCTTCATGCCTCAATTTGGCCATTAACATTTAGTCCCAGTGCACTCTACTTGTTTACGCAGGCCAGTTGGTTTCAGTTTGTCTGTTTTCTACTGGGAAGAATAAAAATAGAGGAAACAGCCATTGTTTTTTTTTGCAGTGAGACCACAGAGCCATCTTGTGTTTCACTTTAAAAATGCAGTGTACCAAGAAATGAGGGAAAGACATCTGAGTAACAATTATTTAAAGAATGATGGATATGAGATATTCCGGTCTGCCTTATTTGTATCAAATTAGATTTAATTATTTATTTTTTGGTTGAGTGTTTTTCTTTAAATATTCTTAATCATCACTCTTTCTAAACTTTTCTCTTTCTTTAGGGTAATATTGGTTTCCCTGGTCCTCAAGGCCCCCCTGGACTCCCCGTAAGTGAAGTGCACTCTCCACAAAGGCACCAGTACACACCAGTTCCTTCCATTCCTGTGCAACTTTTCTATCCTACAGTGTTTAGTAATCAAAGTCTCAAAAAGAGGAAAACTGTTATTTTCATGAACAACATGAAGTTGTGTGGGTTGCTAGCAGACTACTTGTAATCCTTCTCTGAATGTTTTGTATTAGCAGAGATTTGGGATTTGAGACATAAGTGCAGTTTAAGCCAGCATGGATTCTGCTTTTATTGGCCCACTGTGACGTGTGCTCTATCTGCACTCTTTCATTTACATCAGTAGACATTGAAATGTTTGAAATCTGCTAGCGTGACTTTTTTCTTTTAGCAGAGTAAGACAAGAAAACAGGACGGTGAAGATTCTTGTTTCCTGAGCTGAAATTTTCTACAGCATTGATATGCAAATTGACGGTGTTGCTTAGCCTCTAGGCGTCTCGTCAACAAGCTTTTAGATTGCAAGATAGTGAAACTGTCAAAAACACAGCAGTTGACGGTTTTTCATTTCACCTTCTGCATTGTGACGAATAGGTTTGAGTATTGCGTTCAACCTAAACATTGACCTATTGGACCATTTAGATCAATAACCCATAGATCCCCGAAAGAGCTGCACACTTTCCAATTCACTGTCCTTCACTTTATTATAAGCCAGCGTGCATCTTTTTCATCTACGTTAACTTCATTGTCTCTTAGAACAGATGTTATTTGGAGCTGACTGCAAGCAGTTAGGAGCTTCATGTTGATATGTTTGCACAGGTCCTGGCACAGTAAGCTCTTATCGATAAAACCATTAGCGATATACCTATGCAGGAAGACATTTAATGGATAACACTATCTGATATTTAGCTCAGGTGTACATATCTTTCATTGGGCATCTACTATAGCCAATAGGTGCATTTTGTCTTCTGTAATAATAAAGGTAATATCTCTGCATCATTTGTTTGTTTACATGGAATACATGGCGGAGGAATCAATAATTCATCCACCCCATTACTAGGTCTCGCTTAGGAAGTAAATAATGAGATGGTGTCAGAATTCAGCGCAGCGCATTAGCACCGAGCCCCACAGAAATGAGATCTGAATGGCAAGATGCCATTATAATCCTCTCAAATCATGATGCAGAACGCAAAGCTATCTGAGAGAGAGCCGGAAACAGCCTCTTTTAAACTTTGGTTGATGGTCGCATTACTGCAGTATGTTACCTATATATGTGGTGTTATTTCAACATGGTCTCACAAAAGCAAATTCCCACAAGCCAACTTGTATTAAAGTTATGGTTAAAGTGAGAAGGCTGTGTTAGGTGTTGCAGCTTTTCTTCTGACTTCATTCAGATTTCTCGAAATTCCTATTAGAAATCCTTCCTTTTCATTGCATTTTTTTCCACAAATTACAGGGTCAACAAGGTGAGAGAGGACAGCATGGACCTCCTGGACTGAAAGGAGAACAGGTGGATTTATTTTTAGGGTGTTCTTTTTGAACAATGTATTGAAGGTTGTCTGTTCCTACATGTGTTTTCTAAATAATTCTGTACTGTTTTTCATTTATATTATCTTGTTTTCTTTTCTTTTCTCTAGGGTCCACCTGGAAATCCTGGATACCCAGGAACCATGGGACAACCTGGACTTTCAGTAAGTAGATGTTCCTCCTGACTGACCTTAGGTGACCCTAGATGCCATATTACGCTGATATACTATATATACTGTATTTTTGTTTGTTTTTCTACCCAGTATGTAAGTGATGGGTTTATATTAAATGCTGTTATATTAAATATTGCTGTATGTTAGTTTCATGTGTACCACTCAAATTGTTTGATTTGCTGACTAACACATTCTTACATCTGTTGCTTTAGGGACTTAAAGGAGAACGAGGAAGCCCAGGCACTGCAGGGCAGAAAGGAGAATCAGTAAGAATATTTTTATTTTCACTAGTCTAATAAGTACGAAATGAAACACAATTGGATGTACAGTGAGGCTGTGGGCGGTAAAACACCACAAAGTTGATTATTTTCTAATAACAGCATTTCCTAAAGTGTTTCATTCATTTTATTCCATAGCAGATTACGTTTATCTATTTATGGGTTCATTTAGACTACATTATCATTGTCGCACTTACGTTATAGCAGCTATAAACAGTAGTTCCCACACCAGCCTCTTTTTTTTCTCTTTCTTATATCCAATAGGAAAAAATGCAGCTTTTGTTGTAACTGAGAAACCTAAAAGTGCAAAGTTCTCTGTTCTGACCTGAACATTATGAAGCACGGAAAGTGGAGACTCCGTTCAGTAATGCTAAATATTTTCTTATAGAAAGCTTTACCATATATATATATATATATATATATATATATATATATATATATATATATATATATATATATATATATATATATATATATATATATATATATATATATATATATATATATATATATATATATGAGAGAGAGAGATACGCGTGTGTTTATTAACAACACATCCTTTTTATCAGTTTATTATTTAATCTTCGATTATATGTAGTGAGGATTATATTAGAGTGGAGGCATTAATATACTGTACTGTTATGTATACTGTGAAAATGAATCAACACCAGTCAGATTTGGGAATTCAAAAGAGCTGAATAATATTCAGGCAAAAAATGCTGAAGTGAAGTTGGTCACTCATCTTTGGTTTATACCTTCAGGGCCCACCAGGATTTCCAGGACATCAGGGACCACAAGGACCTGCTGTAAGAAAACACTCTTGCTACCTGCATGATAAAATGTGGCTGTTTATCACCTCTATACAGTGTTATGTACACAGGTATGCAACTATTGTATATTTTATTTAAGCTCCATGTAAATATTCTTGTGTGCTTGTAGGGTCCCAAAGGAGAAGTGGGAACGTTAGGACCTATGGGACCAAAGGGAGATCAGGTAAGACTGTATCGCTCAAAAAACTTGTATAAAACAGCTTTTGTCTTAAAAAGATTTGTGATGTCTGCCACATTTTTCTTTATTTAAAAAAATCATTTAAGCTCTAGTTCTTCAAACTTCAAACCGCAATGCAGTGCAATGTTTCTATTATTTTGTTTCTTTATAGGGTTTCCCAGGACCACCAGGATTCCCAGGACAACAGGTAGAAATACATTTCTGAGATGGTATTTTCATTGTATTGCTTATCTATGGATCTCCCAGGGACTAACAGCCAGTTGCGTGTTTAGGGAACTCCCGGAATCCAAGGAAAAATTGGTCCTGCCGGACCACCAGGACCAAAGGCAGATCCGGCAAGTAGCGCTATTAAACTAATTTATCTTGATGAACAATATATAATATGGTGCTGAATCACTAGTACACTTCAGGCACAATTTATAAGGCATGCTAATTTGCACGTTACACACACTGACATTATTTATCAGTAAAATATTAGTATACATATCTCTAAACCACACAATTTTGGTAATTATCTGTTTTATCAGGCGGTTCTTTATCAGGGAGATAATTAAAATAGCATCATAGTATGCCTTGCTGTCTTCACTGTTTCCTCTCTGTGTAACTTAATCAGTTATTTCTGTGTTCCTAGGGGAGTCCAGGACTTCAGGGTTCACAAGGACCTACAGGCCCTCCGGGATCTCCTGGAGGCCCAGGATTGCAGGTAAGGTGCCAGAATAATTTCTGAAACTGCAGCATATGGAAAGCCGACATGGCACTGCATTCTTCAGAGAATAGCCAATGTCCTGGGGAAGTATTTAGTAAATATGTACAGCCTGTAGTCTCCCTGTCCTGGAGATATTTGTAACTAAATGTGTTTTGTCGTTAGTTTTCACATGTTTATGCATGTGTGTGTTTGAGCTCTGCTTTTTATCTGTGCAGGGTGCACCTGGAATGGATGGACTTGATGGAAAAGATGGAAAACCAGGGTTGAGGGTCAGAATTAAATATTCTCACATTAATTGTTTCAAATCCTGTGCTTTTTCTGACAGTTTTATGCAGTTCAAAGCATCTTTTTTGCCTATTTTTTTAGGTTTTACATTTATGGAATTTATTTTAACTTATGTAGAATTATTTTTTCATTATTATTATTATTATTATTATTATTATTATTATTATTATTATCTTTCTTCAACATACAGGGTGATCCGGGTATACCTGGCCCTGTCGGCCCCAGGGGAATCCCGGTATGTGAGAGGACCTTCATCTATTCATCTATTTTTAATCTTTTATCTTGGTAGCAAATTAATGGAACATCACGTCTGGACATTTAATCCTCTCAAAAATGCCTATTTGAGCTTGACAGATGGCTTGTTCGCCTGTGTGTCTGCATGTTCCATGCTGATGATTTGGTACTTTTCCTCCAAATGGCAGGGATTCAAGGGCATAAAAGGACACACAGGCCTTCCAGGACTAAAGGTGAGAAAGGGATTATTCGTTTTATCATCTTTTTTTTTTTAATACACACAAACTAATCTCCAACTCCTGTGGTTTTATCTCTAAAAACAGTAGCAAAAGGCCCCTTTAATTTGTCATCCATCTGTAACTTGGAAGTGTTTTGGGTTTTTTTTCCTGCTTTGTGTTCTACAGGGAGATGTTGGACCTCAAGGCCCATCTGGAGCAGCAGGAAGACCAGGACTTGAGGTGAGTTCTGCTTTATCTGTCCATCAGGCTTAACTATGACATTCACAGTAACATTTTTATATAGCACTTTTCTAGAAACTCAAAGCGATTTAGCGGGGGGGTCCTCAATCATCACTAGTGTGTAGCATCTACCTAGATGATGCTATGGCAGCTATAGTGCACCAGAATGCCCGAAGAGAGTGATGTATCCAATTCAGAGATGGGGATTATTAGTAGTAGAGAAGGGCTAATATGGGAATTTCACTAGGACTCCGGGGGTATATTCCTACTCTTTTACAATAAGTGTCCTGGTATTTTTAATGACCACAGAGAGGAAGGACCTCAGTTTAACGTCTCATCCGAAAGACAGTGCTGTTTTTACAGTAGTGTCCCCATCAGTATACTGGGGCATTAGGTCCCACACAGACCACAGGGTGAGTGCCCAATGTTGGCCTCACTAATACCACTTCCAGTAGCAAATTTAGTTTTCCCTAGGAGGTCTCCCAGACAGGTAAATAAAATAAAAAAGGTACTGGCCAGGCTCAGCCCTGCTTAGCTTCAATGGGAAACCAGGCGAGAACTGCAAGGAGATATGGCTCTATTTAAATAATAGTTTTAATAGAGAGTGCAATGATGGTCGACTTAAGCACACAGAGTTTTATCAGCAAGCGTGGGCATTAAAAGACAGCTCAATGTGCCGTGAATTGCTTGCACAAAATGTGTTCATAAGCATGGATCAGTCATGCGAGTGAAGAAGCACTTCAGTTAGACAAGCAATGAGCACTGAGATATAGACGCTTCATTTTCTCCTCACTTGCCAGCGTCTACATTTTTTTCTCAAGAGACATGTTGATTTTGGAGATTTGGGGACAGGGATAAGAGGCCTGTCTCAAGTATGATTGGTCACAGCCAACCCCATTTCTTTTGGAAACACAATAAATAAAACAAGTGTTTCTGGGATCCAGTAACACGGTTATATTCTGGTTAGGATCGAGGCTTATTAAAAGAGGAACAATTGTAAAAATAATTTTTCTAATTTTATTGTTTTCTCATTGATGCTACTGTGCATGCTCAAGTTGCACCTGCCTTTAAGCCTGAAAAAAAAATGATAGAAAATACGGACTGAAGAAGGTTGGAATCACCTGTATCCAAGACATACTGTACCTCTGTTGAGTGTGTAGTTACGTCTGAGGTCTGTATGCTGATGTGCACAGATTCAGCATAAAATCAGCAAAATCAGCAGAGGGCAGTCCATAGTTTAGGCCGCTTGGGAATGCAAATAGCAGGTGATGGTCATGTGACAACTAAAATGACCATTTCATATTGTATTTTATTTTTATTACACCTTCTTAGGCTCAGGTAAAAAAAATATGCTAATGTAAATATGATTTTTTTTATTTTAGTATTATTTCTACTTTAATAAACTGTGATTATAAAAAACAACAACAACAACATAAAAGCATGTTATTCTGTTTAGTGTTTACTTAATTCTCTCTGCAGGGTTCTGCAGGTCCCCCAGGTCCACCAGGACCAGCTGGAGCTCCCGGCACGGTGAGTGATCAAGCCAAGCAAGACTGTTTAATGTGCTAATAATAGGCCTGTATGATTATAATATAATACACATGTTTCTAGAATGATCCTACTGACTCTCCTTCTGTTAACATGCAGGGTATTCAAGGTGACAAAGGGGAGGCTGGTGAGAGAGGGCTGCCAGGAATGCCTGGGCCTCCAGGGATGCCCGGGCATCCAGGACAGATGGTCTGTACAAACTGGTCATGAATTCACACTTAAACTTCACACTTTTTATGAACTGAAGATTTAATATCTAATTCTTTTTTTTGTACTTTTGATTTGTCTCAGGGAGAACCAGGCAGTGATGGTGCAGCAGGGAAAGATGTGAGTCACGCTCTTTATTGCTCAGGTTCTAATCCTGTTTTTTTTTTTGTTTTTTTTAATAGCTGCTTTATCTGCATGTTTCCAAAAGATTAAAATTGACTAATGATTTTTTTTTTCTCACATACCTTCTTAATCTGGTGTTAAGGGAGCGTCAGGTCTGCCAGGAGAAACTGGTCCACAAGGAGAGAAGGTGTGTGTGCTTTTTTCTTCCCCTTTTATACAGTACACCCATCATACATTTCCCTGAGCCTCACAGTCATACAGTGTGATTATAGCTGTTGGTCTAACTGCAGAGCACTGAGAATTTCACTAGCTCAGAAGTAGTCATTTGGTATTAGATAGCTTTGCCTTCTGTTCCTTCTGACGAAGATTTACCCAATTTATTACACCTTATATGTCTTATTATATCTTACTGCAAAAAACTGCAGTTGTTTCATGAATTATTCCCTTGTTATTAGATACAAAGGACCTCATGGACCTGGCTTTGTTACTGGTTCACTGACTGACTCACTGACCTAATTCACTGATGACAGACTCACCAAATAATCAAAAGATACATGGAATTTAAAGCTGGGAGCAAATTGGGAGCAGAGTATACGAACTACTAAAAAAAAATGAAAGGTTGTAACTAGCATAGTTTCAAAATAGTCCTACAGTAAGTTAAAACTTAAAACTTCTCAGTGATTATGCTCAAATACATTGTGTGCCAACCTGCAGACACTGTAATAGCACATAAAACTGTGAGGGATCATAAACTATAAATTTGCTCTTTGTAAAATGTGGTGAGTAGAGACCGGAGTAAAAAATGCTTTATTTTATATGTGAAGTATATGCTTTATTGGAGAAAATCCAAGAAGTGTAATCCAAATCCATACTGGGGGTCAAAACACAGGCAGGTAAAAGGCAAAGTTAAATACTTTCAGAAACTAGAAAAAAAAACTGGCAAGGGTTTAAACAAGGAAGTCCAGAACTAGGAAGCCCAGAAATCCAGCCTTGGACTTCATGAAAACGCATGACAAGACTTTGCAACAAACAATGAAAAAAAAGGGAAACTAATCAAGAACTAACACAATACAGGTGAACATAATCAGGCAACAAACTAATGACAGGACACCATGGAAAAGGTAAAGCAAAGAGGAAAACCTTAATACTGTTTTATATTAGCCAAAGTAGCTAGCAGGTTTTTCCATCATAGACCAAAATGAAAATAGCATGCATTTTTTTTCTCCTTATTCATGTGTATGTCATACACATGTTTGTTTCCTCCTGCAGGGTGAGGCAGGGGCTCAAGGCCTGAGGGGTCCTCCAGGAGAACGTGGCCGTCCTGGACCCCCAGGAGGAGCAGGGTATCACTCTAAGGACTCTGGAATAGGAGTTATGGGACCTGTAGGCCCCCGTGGAGAGAAAGGAAGCCCGGGAACACCTGGACAGTCCGGATCTCCTGGAGCACCAGGAATGCCAGGAAATGATGTAAGACACATCTCCATTCTTAGCTAAATAAATGGAAATAGACACTAAAACCCCAGCCCAAGCTTTGAGATCTTCTTATAAGTGCATGTAAGATTTGAAGGGACTGTGATATCACCATTTTGGGATTGACAGGTTTTCAGGTTTTGACTAGACCTGGACACCAGTGGAGAGCTGCATTGTTAATGTAATCATCTTTTTTCTGTTTTTTAGGCTGTTGTCAACTATGATGAGGTCAAGTCTTTCATCAGACAACAGGTTATCAAGATCTTTGATGGTGAGACCAAGAATGAAATGGTAACCCAGAATAAAATGAAATGAAAAAATTATACAAAAATAAATTAAATTTTAGATGAAAAATGGCTTCTAATATTTTCTAAAATTGTAGTAATACTGAGAACCTAAAATGAATGTTGAAACGATTTAGAAATAATCAATAGTGAGTCTGGTAATGCCGTTATTCAGGCTAGGAGCATCACTGAGTTTTATTGTGTTTTGTTTTGGAAGTGTATTAAGGTCATTTGTCACTGACTAATGCTTACTCATCTTCACTCATCTCCTCAGAGCGAATGGCCTATTACATGTCACGCATGCAGATGCCAGTGGAAATGGTAGCACCCCCAGGCAGACCTGGACCCCCAGGCAAAGACGGCACTCCGGGGAGAGCAGGATCTCCAGGTCTTCCAGGCCGTCCAGGACAGATCGGCCGAGAGGGTAGACAAGGACCTATGGGCCCGCATGGTAAAATGAACACTTCTAATTTTCCTTCAGATTAAGCAGCCTACTCTAAATTGAGTGCTTGACTTCTGACTAGAATGGCTTTCTATTTGCAACTACAGGTCCTCCAGGTGTCAAGGGAGAGAAAGGAGATAAAGGTGTGGGAGAGATGGGAGACAGCGGACCCCCTGGTGCTCCCGGTAAGAATTTGGTCATCTGGAATCTGTAAAATTTTGTCCATACTGTGTTTCTCCAGTTATGAAAAGGTATTACAAAATTTTGCTCATTTGATAATTATTATTCAAGAATATATTATTTAAAATCAAGAACTGTTGTCACTTACACTGGTGCTTGAAAGTTTGTGAACCCTTTAAAATTGTCTACATATCTGAATAAATATGACCCAAAACATCTTTAGATTTTCGCACAAGTCCTAAAAGTAGATAAAGAGAACCCAATTTAACAAATGAGACAAAATATTACACTTGGTCATTTATTTATTGAGGAGAATGATCCAATGTTACGTATCTGTGAGTGGCAAAAGTATGTGAACATTTAGGATTCAAAGGATAATTTGAAGGTGAAATTAGAGCCAGGTATTTTCAATCAATGGGATGACAATCGGGGCTGATGGAGTGCCCCGTTTTAGTTAAAGAACAGGGATCTGTCAGTGTCTGATTTTCACAACACATGTTTTTGGAAGTGTATCCTGGTATGAACAAAGGAGATTTTGGAGGACCTCAGAAAAAGAGTTGTTGATGCTCATCAAGCTGGAAAAGGTTTCAGAACCATCTCTAAAGAGTCTGGACTCCACCAATCAACAGTCACAGATTGTGTAGAAATGGAGGGAATTTAAGATCATTGTTACCCTCCCCAGGAGATATCAACCAACAAAGATCACTCTAAGACCAAGACATGTGATACTCCATGAGGTCACAAAGGAACCCAGGGTAACTTCTAAACAACTAAAGACCTCTCTCACATTGGCTAATGTTAATGTTCATGAGTCCAGAATCAGGAGCACACTGAAACACAATGATGTGCAAGGCTGAGTTGAAAGGAGAAAGTCAGTGATTTCCAAAAGAATTCAATTCAATTTTATTTTATTTGTGTAGCACTTTTTACAATAGACATTGTCTCAAGGCAGCTTTACAGAAATAGAAACATGGTATACAGATAATGAAAGTGTGAATTTATCCCAACTGAGCAAGCCACTGAGTAGCGACGGTGGCAAGGAAAAACTCCCTAAGATGTTTAAGAGGAAGAAACCTTGAGAGGAACCCGACTCAGAAGGGAACCCATCCTCATCTGGGTAACAACAGATAATGTGAAAAAGTTGATAATGGATTTATAGGAAGTCTGTAAGGTCTTAGGTGCAGCCGTAGTCCCAGTAGTCCGGAATTAGAGAAGATTTGAGCTCCATCCAGAGGCAGAAAGGATCTGGATCTCCAGTATCTCCATAAATTCGTGTGGGGCTCGGCAAAAGGAGAGAGGGAGAGAAAAGATTATTATCACTGTGAATTAATAAGATAGAATCTAGTCAGTGTAGGCTTGAGTAAATAAATACGTTTTAAGCCTAGACTTAAACACTGAGACTGTGTCTGAGTCCCGAACACTAATAGGAAGACTGTTCCATAACTGTGGGGCTCTATAAGCAAAGGCTCTTCCCCCTGCTGTAGCCTTCACTATTCGAGGTACTGTCAGATAGCCTGCATCTTTTGATCTAAGTAGGCGTGGAGGATCATATAAAACCAGAAGGTCGCTTAGATATTGTGGCGCGAAACTGATTAGTGCTTTATAGGTTAATAAAAGTATTTTAAAGTTGATGCGGGATTTTACACTGTTGATCACTGCTGCCTGACTGCAGTTTGCTAAAGATCACGTGGACAAGCCAGAAAGCTAATGGGAAATGTGGGGGGGGGACCACTGTATTCCAGCATAAGAACTTTATCCCATCTTTGACACATGGTAGAGGTAGTATCATAGTTTGATCCTGTTTTGCTACATCTGGACCCTAATGACTGGCCATCATTGATGGAACAATGAATTATGAATTATACCAGTGAATTTTAAAAGAAAATGACAGGACATCTGTTTGTGATCTGAAACTCAAGAGACATTGGGGCATACATCAATACAACGATCCTAAGCACACAAGTCATTCTACCAAAAAATGTTTAAAAAAGAATAAAGTTAATGTTCTGGAATGGCCAAGTCAAAGTCCTGACCTTAATCCAATATAAATGTTGTGGAAGAACCTGAAGCAAGCAGTTCATGTGAGGAAAGAAGCTGTTCTGTACTGAGGAACGAGCTAAAACTCCTCCAAGCTGATGTGCAGGACTGATCAACAGTCACAGTAAACATTTAGTTGCAGCTATTGCTGCACAAGGGGGTCACACCAGATACTGAAAGCAAAGGTTCACATACTTTTGCCACTCACACATAAATTTATGTATTCTGCATTAAATAAATGATCAAGTATAATATTTTTTTGTCTCATTTAATTGGGTTCTCTTTATCTTTGTGAAACTCTTATTCAGTTTTAGGTCATATTTATGCAGAAATATAGAAATGTCTAAAGGGTTCACAAACTTTCAAGCACCACTTTACATGGTTATAAACGGTCATTCCCTCACCAGCCTATTTTGTTGTCTCTTCAAGTTAATAACACAAACAACTGAAGCTTTTCATGCTACCAAGAAACCACAAAACCCAAAGTGCTCCTGAAGACGTTCCAGTGGTAGAAAATTGCTGAACATAACAAAGCACTAATACTGGAGACTCCTTCAATAATCGTTAAAACGTCCTCACGTCGTTACAAACAACTTCACCATATCAACTAAAATACCACATTTTTTAAAATACCTTTCTGAAAATAAATGTGTTTATTTTTAGTGTATGGCATATAAGTCCCAGTGAATGAGACCTGATTAGTTATTTAAAAAATGAATCAACACCATTGGACCAAACAGATTTAAGCAATCAGCAGTGCTGTTCACTACTGTTGATGAGAGCAATGTATTTTTGACTTATATTAAGGAAGAATCAAATCATCTGTTTGGAGAAATAGCATTTAAGGGAGTCTTGGTGGCCTTACTATGCTGTATTTGTTTTGTTCATTGATTCAATTCACTCTCTTCTTTTTTTCCCCAATTAGGTGTTCCTGGACCCCCTGGTTATGGCAAAATGGGACCACCAGGCTCGACAGGACAACAGGGCATTCCTGGAATTCCTGGACCACAAGGACCCCCTGGATCAAAGGGCAATGATGGCCGTTGCCATCCATCTGACTGCATGAGTGCACCTGTGGATTACAGCCCCAAGGGCCCACAAATGAAAGGGCCCATGTACTAGAGAGAGTATGTGAGAGTGAGAGAAGGGGGGGGGGGGTGTAAAAAAATGGGAAAAAAAAAAAAAGGGTGTGCCAAAGATCAACAATATTAAATCTGTTTGCTAAATGCCTTTGGTGGGTAACCAGTGGAGCTAAAGGGCATTTCTGTCAATATAAACATGGCTGGGCCAGATTGGCCTATTAGCTATTTTTAAAGAGCACCCAATGTCAAAATTTTCTCTGCAACTACAAGTGCTAATGCTAGTGAAGCCTCTCTCTGATTTCAACTTTCTCTTTACTGATGCTTGACTGAAAACTCCTGGATTAAGGAGACTGAGCACACACAGCTTTTCCCTTCTGGAATATCACTACCTTGAACATATGATCACTGCTTCACTGGTCGTGATGGTGTTGTCTCTTTAAGTTCAGCCATTAAGCTGGTTTCACACTGTTCCCAGAAAATTCACAGCTGTGATTTGAAACACATTATCTTTGGTGCGATGCGCACAAGATCATCTAAAGTTCAAATGGTTTCAACTTTTGCGTGACACTTTTGCTGTGCATGGCCATTAGCAGGGCAGGAGGCATGGTATTTTGCTCAGGGAAAGATGGGAGAAGTAATAAAATGTCTTCTTCTTTCTCTACAGAGAGCTGCGTCCACTTTTGTGCCCAACCTGGCGCAACACTATTCATTTGTCACAACCGTGTCTACCAACACACATCACAGTGTGAAACCAGCTTGATTCTTTGCTAATGTTTACTGTTTGCATTGTATTTTTAGTACGGAAATGCTTTCGCAAATCATTTTTCCAGGTTTTTGTTGGGTTTTCATGGCAGCTGCTGAAATTTGCGCGATTTTATTATTACCATAATGTCCCAAACTGACTTGATCTCAAAGAAATGATCTCACATTTGATTCAGGGCAGATATTGTAGCCTATTTGAAATTTCTAAATTCTCCATTCTTCTAGCATTATGATGTAGCTTGATGTAAAGGTACAAATGAGATATAATTATTCCTGTTTCCTTTGAGGCCTTGTGTTGTACATATTTGTATTTATATGTAATGGCTTTTTTTATGATACATTTTTAATAGATTGGCATCAGCATTTCAGTCCTTATTTTTGCATTGTCATCTCAGATATTGTGGTATTTGCAACAGCGCTGCAAAAGTAGATTTTTGTAAATTGGTTGAATTTATATAAATTGAAGTTAATAATAACTCGGATTTCATGTTTCCTAAACCATGATATTTATTTGAGTTTGATGTCAGGTGTCTCTCTGCGACCTTGTACATCGACATTCCAGAGCTCCGCCACTTTTTATATCTTTTAAACTTGAATTTATATTTTTTAAAATAGTCAACCACTTTCAGGTAGAAAAAACAAAACGAATGCTCCTTCTGGATAGAGATTCATTCGCTTTTGACATGCGCTCATCATCTAGAATTTTCTCAGCTCCTCGTCTAACGTGCGAAAACCGTGTGCTTCAGAATCATCTATGGTTTAGAGTTTTCATCCCATAATCTAAAAGCTTTTCTGATCCCATGCCATTCAGCACTTTGCTGTGTCAGCCAGGCTCCAACGAGATACATTTACCATCAGCACTTCATCCTCTCTGTCAGACCTTCACAAAGTGTGTGTGTGTGTGTGTGTGTTTCTGTATTTATACTTGTGTATGTACCTATCAGATGACCAGCTTTCTTCACATATGTAGTTAAATTACTAAAGTAGCCACTAATCAGGTTTGTTTCTCCCTTCAAATATGTAAAGTGATGTAATGACCTTGCATTGACCTTGAAAAATAATACACAAGTACAGCAGTGTGTGTGTGTGTGTGTGTGTGTGGTTTGATGGGTTGTCAGATTTTCTCATATCTGGGAGTACTTAAAGATGCACTATGTAAGAATAAAAGTTAATAGATATGCATCCATGTTTTATAGCAAAAATGCAAATACAATCCACTTTTTGTTTGTGAATGGTCAGTGCTCTTGTAATATTTTACAAATCCTGTTACTATTAGAAACTGACTTTGGGAAATCCAAATAAGATATACTAATCGTATAGTGTATATGCTTTTTTTTTTTATTTTGGTTTAAACTTAAAATTCCTGCATAGTGCATCTATAAATCCATCTGTTGTGTCATTAATGTCACTATCAACGTTGTACTTCACGTTCATATGATGAATTTCAGTGAAATTCAAGAGTTTACATTATTATTTACATGATTATGGCAACCAAAGCCTTGTTGACAGTAAATGGCTGTTTGTCCTTTAATTTTTTAAATGCTTTATAATAGCCTACAAAGAAGCAATTTAAAAAGAAATGCCACCATTACATATAGATCCATTTGTGTCATTCATGTTTTAGCTGTTTTTGTGCATTTTTAAAAAAAATAAATAAAAAACCAAGAAAAGCAATAAAGTTCTTTTTTTTAAAGCAGATTGCTATGGATTTGTTCCTTGAATTGCCAACAGTAGCCATTCAAGCAGTAATGTCTATTGATCAGTGCAGAGGTTAGAAAAGTTAGAGAAGTTCCTTCACCAACTCTGACAGTAAAGTGTTTCTGAACATAGCACTTTTAAATAGTTACAAAAAACTAAATCTTTTTCTACAAATTTCTATATGACCTAATGATACAAAGCAATGTCAGTAAGATTCTTATTTCGTTCCATGTGAACTTTAAGGCATGTTGTGTTCCTTCGTTTTTGCTTTGTAAATGAAAATGTTTCACATTCCCACAGGGGAAACACACACTAAAATAGGAAACTGTTTTCATAAAATATTTTTTTTTTATTACTTTTTATTTATTTATCTATCGACTGCTTTCGCCATGCAAAGTCTAGAATTCAAATATTCGTTGTTCCAAAAAAAATAAAACACCCACTGTAGGGCATTTCAGCATGAATTCAACATTGACCTGGAAGTACAAGTAGGCTATTGAAGATGTTAAGATGTGTTCTCATGAACCTTATGTTTTCATAAATTTTGGACGATTCAAATAATTCTTAAATTAAAGCACATAGAAAATCCAACTGATTTTTTTATCCACCATGCTGTCATCCTTTGCCCTCACATTTTTGCTATTTGTAAAAAATAAATAAATAAATAAACATTGATCTGTATTAGCAGTACCTCAGGCTCTATTGGTGATCTTTAATCCACCTTTTTGGTTACTAGCTACCCTGTAAATCAGGGTTATTCAAGATCAGTGATTAATTTTAGCCCCAAAATAAATCTGAAATAATGAAAAGCAGAAATACAAGAGCTTTTTGTAAGATTTATGGTTTCTTGTTTATTTACCAACAAAAAAAATGCCTTGAACTCATCTCATTTGCATATAATTCCCCACTCCTGCCTATTCTTCTCCCTAATTTGCTCTCACAAGCTAGCAAACCCCATCATATTACAGCTGCCAATCTTTTAAAACTGATTCTCATGCTGCATCACAGGGCCATGTAATACACTTGGAGGAAAGCGCTATCGACCCTCTTCCGCATACATGAACCTACTGACACAAAAGACTGGGGAGACAAGGGAAAGAGTATGCCATTACTCCCACCTAGAACATTGCTAAATTTCTTCTCACAACACACTTATGCAATTCAGTATTTACCTTGCTTAATACCACTTATGCTTGAATCACATTTGGAAATCCATCTTTCCACACCAAGACTGGCTATTTCTACCCTTCTAGCATGAGACCATAATATGTTTTGATGTCTACTTACATTTCTTCACTTATCTTGTCCACATGCAGCAAGGCTCATCATAACCCCCTAAAGGTCGTGCTCTTTAATGGGATTAAAGCTGGTTATTTTCCACCATGAAATAAGGCTGCATGTCTAAATGGATGCATTTTGTTTATTTTCTTCAGGAAGAATATGTAAAGAAAGTGCAAGGAAAAGCTTCTTTTTTTTTTAAAGGAAGTTGAGGCCATGCTCTTTTCGTTCTTTCTGTTTTCAGACTTTCACAAGATGCCGAAGAACATTCAGTCTTACAAAAGGTTCCTCTTTATTCATTCGAATGGACCATGAGACAAGAAAGTGTTTACAGATGAACCAAATAAATAGGGTGTTTATTGAAAATAATCAGTTCTTCCGAATGCCGACTATATTAAGTTTAGGTTCCTGTCCATATTGTAAACCCACCCAATTCATATTAGTACAAAATTAGCACATTTGCATCATTTACAAAGATTTACAGTACTGTTGGATGGGCAAAGAGTAGTATAGGTTGTTTATTTCTAGGCTAATACAGAGGGGCGAAATGTACACAGCAACTATAAGCTTAAAGGCATTCCATAAGGTAATTAAAAATAAGTTACAAAATTAAACACTATTGTTATGGGATTTTTTATTAATATTATTAATTTTGGTAAACGTTGCAGTGAAATCTTGGCCATGTCCTGTTTTATTATTTAAAGTAAAATTCTTAGATTCTTAACAACATATGTAGTGAACACTACAAAAAAGAAACAACACCAGGGATTGGATTTCAGTCTCTGAGTTAAGGCTTCCCAAGGATCTGATTGTCATCCTGATGTCTTAATGATGACATTTTCACATCTCATTGCACTCATGGTGGGACAGCGCCGAGCCTAGATTACAGTTTTGATGAACCCTAGTCCCCACTCTTTCATACACACACACACACACACACACACGCAAAATGTCAAACTAAACTGCAAAGTCAGCCACTCAGGACTGTTGCACCATGCTGATGTCCCATGAAAGAAAGGGCTGTGTGTCTCTCTTCTTATATGTCTGATGTTTTAAGGCTTTAAGTGGACGGTCCCTTGACTGTGCCAGCTTCCTGAATTCGTGGGGAAGTATAAGCCGACGCTGCCAGGCATGCTGCCATTTCACAGAAGCCAGGGAGGCCAGGAGGACCGGCTTTTCCGGGATGACCGGGTTGACCCGCTACACCCTGTGGACCTCTTTCTCCTGGCTTGCCATCCCGTGCAACTCCATCCAGACCAGGAGGACCTGATGGACAGTAGGATATTCACTCATCTTATACTCTACATGTAAACAGATGCCTTTTAAATGGTAAATGTGCACTTATATAGCGCTTTTATCCAAAGCGCTTTACACTGTGTCTCATTCACCCATTCACACACACACTCATACACCAATGGTAGCAGAGCTGCCATGCAAGGCGCTAGCTTGCCATTGGGAGCAATTTGGGGTTCAGTGTCTTGCCCAAGGACACTTCGGCATGTGGAGTCACCCGGGCCGGGAATCGAACCACCAACCCTACGATTAGTGGACAACCCACTCTACCAACTGCGCCACAACCGCCCTTAAAGGTGCCTTTTAACTGCCTTGTCGTAAAAAAACAATATTGATATTCGTATTGCCTTATGAAAATTTTCATGATCTAATATAAAGCATGCATTCTGACTTTTCCAGAACATATGACTATCAAATTTGGCTACAAATACTCAAACCTGTATGTAAACATGAAGTGAATGTGGCTACATCTACACCCTCCAAGAAATTGTCGAAAAAGTCTGGAATTCTGGTTGAACTATTTCAATTGCTTTTGTTTGATTTGCTCATTGCTGAAAGCTGAAAGTCCATAAATTTGACAGTAGACCTGATTCGCAATGGGGTTGAATAATTTTTTTTTTACGACTGTATAAACACACACAGTTGAGGTCATAAGTTTACATACGCCTTGCAGAATCCAAAAAATTAGAACTATTTACTGTTAGAAAATGCAGGAACTATGTACACAGAATTTTCCCAGAAATTTTGTTTTTGCAAATTCTTCCTTCCTTGGAACACAAAATATAATTACAAGTATAATTATCTTTTGTGTAAATATACTGCAGATAAATGTATATATTTTATAATTTTTTCGCAGGAATGAACCCAGTGAACCAAACATAAGATTTTACCTGGTAGGCCAGGTGGACCGTGTAGACCTGGATGAGGACGACCAGGGTCTCCTCTCTCTCCCTTTGCACCTCTCCTTCCTAAAATATAGAACAGAGATGACAATAAGAATATGATGTGTCATCAGCTCAGCGTTGTGATATCCTCATCTGAATATGCTTACAACAAGTAACAAAACACACTACTCATGTAAATGCAACATTAGTGTGAATAGAAACAAGTAAAACTTTTACCTTTCAGGCCAGTATTCCCGATTTGGCCTGCAGCTCCGATCATGCCTGGGATCCCTCGGGTACCAGTATTGCCATGGGCTCCTCGAGGACCTGGAGATCCAGGAGAACCTGGAGGACCTGGTGGTCCCATTACTCCAGCTCCTCCTAGTGGTCCCCTATTAGAGCTCACTGCTAAAGCTGCTAATCTTTCTGGCCGAACAACAGAGTATATAGTAAAATGGTCAGCATCTTAGTATAACTTAAATAATGAAATATTCATTACTTTGCAGCAGGGCAAATGATAGTAACTCTAAATGATACTAATATAGTACACAAAATTTTTTGCACTGTTCATATGAATGAGTAAAAACTACTGTATAAAAATAAAATACACATTACTCATATTTAATTATTAGTTCACACATTAGTTCGATACCAAAAATTGGATATATTTACGTTTCCTCTAATGATTTAAGTATTGGCATTTCTAAAGGATATTTAGATAAATGCAAAAAAAAAATTAATTTTTTTTTATAACCTTTTAATAATTTTAAACCATTTTATGCTTCTTGGGCCATAAATGTGTTATTGAAAGATGTGTAAATATCATTACTATCAAAATGATTCGATCATACTGTATGTTTCTTCAGACCAATCTGTTCCAACATTTCTTTCATTCCTGTACGCAATTAGTAACCCTTTACTGTTTAACATGTAAATAAAATTAAAGAAGAACATGCTCTAGAACCATGGTTTCATCTTAACTTCACATATACAGCATTCATCATTAAATGTGTATAGAGACATTACGAAGCAGAGATCATTGGTGCCTCTGGTGAGTGTACATAGCTACTTCAATAAGCTTGCTTCGATTTTAAGTTGATTCTTGGACTTGTCAAATTTTAAAAATCAGTTATTAGAGATCATGTCTATAACAACAATCTGTTTGGAAGTGCTGCATAGAAGAAGGTCCTCCTGAAAGAAACCTACAAAATGTAGCACCTGAGCCTTAACAGCAATTATAACAAATGGAATTGTGTGTTGTGGATGAGATGAGACTAAAATCTAACTTTTATGCCATGAATCACCTGATACCTGCTGTAAAATATATGGTATTGGATGAGTGCTGCTTTGGTAGCTCTGCTGATTTGCAGATATATGGGAAGATTGATAGCATCATGCATTCTGCAACTGGATATTTTACCCAAACACCTGGTGTGTGTGTGTGTATGTGTGTGTGTGTGTGTGTGTGTGTGTGTGTGTGTGTGTATATATATATATATATATATATATATATATATATATATATATATATATATATATATATATATATATATATATATATATATATATATATATATATATATATATATATATATATATATATATATATATATATGGATCTTTCAACAAGATGAACACCAATATGCATCCAAATCAACCCAGACCCATTTTGCAAGAGCACAAGATCAGTGCTTAGCAACAGTCATATCGGTGGCCCAATTTTAACATGTGATCTGAATTGTAAAGGGAACTCCATATGTACAATGCCATAGAAAAATCTTTGAAATGTTGTGAATGAACTGTAAGTCCTCTACAAGTGTCCCCAAGGTTGTTAGACTTTACAGGAAGTGTTGTTAATCTCTACGAACAAGGTTTCGGGGTGTTAATAATTTTGGAAACAGCATTTCAATTCAACATAACCTCCCTGAATCCCTGAAACAAACATATATATATATATATATATATATATATATATATATATATATATAGAGAGAGAGAGAGAGAGAGAGAGAGAGAGAGAGAGAGAGAGAGAGAGAGAGCCTATTTTTGTTTTCAATTCATAACTGCAAATAAATAGCAGCATGCTCCAAATATGTTGATAATGATAATGTACTAAACGCTGGTCTCCAGGTATAAATAATAATAATTTTGACTAAATGACATGGAGATTGATTGTAAAACTATAATGGAGGAGAACTTTGAATTAAATTGAATAGTAAGGAGGACACATAATTTATTTTTTTAGTTTTTTTATGTTTTCTTGGCCCATGTAAACGTGTTAAGATAATGTTAACCTGGCCAGGTGCGTCAGCATACACACTCTGCCAAGAGGTCTCAGTGGCCAAATGTAATCATCCTCGCTGCAGGAAAGATGGTATCTTCCCCTTTCACAAGCTGTTTGTTGTTCCGTCTCAAATTGTGTGCGAGTGTGTGTGTGTGTGTGTGTGTGTGTGTGTGTGTGTGTCCAGCCAAAGGCAGGATTACGTTGAAATGATAAGGGCTAACAGAAGTTATCATGAGTCAGCTGTGGTCATCTCGAGCAAAATAGGACAAGCTTACAAACCCTGGGTAAGCTGAGAGAGAGGGAGGGAGGGAGGAAAGGAGGGAGGGAGCAAAAAAAAGTCAATCCGAAATAGAAGGCAAAACATAACTGCAGCGTGCACAATTCATGCTGTTTGGCAGCCAAGATGTCCCTCAGGAGTGATGAGTTTCACATTAGTTCATTTCTATGGATACAAAGCATGAATATAGCAGCGTACATTCCAGCTGCACTCTTTTATCAGTCCTGATCGCAGCTTGTCTAGTGTGCAGTGCAGGATAATCTCATGTTTTCAGGAATGATGATACTCACCCTGTAGCATCTTCAAGACCACCTCGATAATGTGTTCATCTGAGGCATCATGACCCTAGAGAGAGAGAGAGAGAGATAGAAAGACAGAGAGAGGAAGAAGGAAGGAGGAGAGTGACACATGCAGATTAGAAGAAGAAGAAGAGATACTGTAGGAATGTGCTCTCTTAACTGTCAATTTTCACTGAATATATTAACATTATGCCTTGATTTTTTATTTATTTTTTAATCTGAGCTCCCTATGAAGAACTGTTCTATATTTCATACACACTGACTATTAAATAGATCATTTAAAACTAGGGTAATCACATGAAATTCATCTCGATGGTCACAGCTGGGGCAGTTGAATGGTCACTTAATAGTTAAGGCTCTGGGTTACTGTTCAGAAGGTTGGGAGTAAAAAGGTCAGCATCTCCAAGTTCCCACTGTTGGACATTTGAAAAAGACATTTGACCCTATCTGCTCCAGGGGTACTGTATCATGGCTGATGCTGTGCTAAGACCCCAGCTTCCTAACAAGCTGGGATTTTCAAAGAAAATAATTTCACTGTGCTATGATGTAATGACAAATAAAGGCTGTTGCTTTAAAATTTGACATTCTCTACTAGAGTCTGTGTCAGGTTGAAAAGGGAGAAAATTACAATCCAATTCCTCTGAAAGAACACACACACACACACACACACACACACACACACACACACACACACATCTACATTTCTTACCTAATCTATTTATGGGAATTACATTACTGCCAAATTTTAAATAATTAAAAGTATACAATGGGAAATGAGTTCACACTTTAACTATCAAGATCATCCACATCAATCTCTGTCTCATCACCCAAGATAACATTGCTAACATTGCTCATGGCTAACATTGGTGAGGACATAATTGCTGACTCATTCAGTCAGTTCTGTTGGCAAAATTCTTCTTCATATATAAGCTCAAAGCTTCAAACTTTTATTAGAATAGTTCAAAACTTGTGGCAGACAGTTTGACTGCTGATATCTGTTCACAAACTGAATTGATTATACGTATGTACAGTACATTAGGCTTGCTATGACATTTAACGTGAAAAATTTGATCGGATTTTGAGAAAAGGTTTTCGTCCTTTTTAGGCTGAATGCTGTTTTTATTGCTGTGTTTGGTGAAATTGTCTCCTTAGCCAGTATGAAATTTGCAGGCTGACAGCGAAAGAAAGGAATGAAAAACAATTTAATGTTGTTGTTGTTGTAAAATGTATTTATCTCACCTTAAATAAGAACATGATTTTTTTTTTCATATTCCAGAAACAGCAACATCATACATGTTTTCCCAGACCACCTGACATACACCGATCAGCCAAAAATGTTAAAACCACCTGCCAAATATTGCATAGGCCCCCCTTGTGCCACCAAAACAGCTCTGACCCATTGAAGCATGGACTCAACAAGACCTCTGAAGGTGTGCTGTGGTGTCTGACACCTAGATGTTAGATTCTTTAAGTTCCTGCAAGTTTGCGACGTTGGGCCTCCATGGATCAGACTTGTTTTTCCAGCACAGCCCACAGATTCTCGAAGGGATTGAGATCTGGGGAATTTGGAGGCTGAGTCAACATCTTGAACTCTTTGTCATGTTCCTCAAACTGTTCCTGAACAATTTTTTTGCAGCGTGGCATGGTGCATTATCCTGCTGAAAGGGGCCACTGCAATTAGGGAATACCGTTACCATTGAAGGGGTGAACTTGGTGTACTTCGCTCCTCATGCACATCATGGAGCCTCGGGTGCCCATAACTCTGTCACCAGTTCACTAGCTGTCCTTCCTTGGACCATTTTGGTAGATACTAACCACTGCATATCTGGAATACCCCAGAAAGACCTGTAGTTTTATTGTTGCGCTGACCCAGTTGTCTAGATCTCACAATTTGGCCCTTTTCAAAGTAGCTCAGATCCTTACATTTGCCCATTTTTCCTGCTTCCAAAACATCAAGTTTGAGAACTGACTACTCATGTGCTGCTGAATATATCCCACCCCTTGGCAGGTGCCATTGTAACCAGATAATCAATGTATTCACTTCACCTGTCAGTGGTTTCAATGTCATGGCTCATCAGTGTACAGTATTTCTTTTAAATGAGAACACATGCACTCTTAATACACAGTGTTAATTAACATTTTCATGATAACTAAAACCAATGTGAACTCAGACAGTACTGATCGATCCATTGTATGCTGTTTTCCCTAGTGCTTTAACCAAATCTTAACTTTGGATATAGTCTTATTTTTCGAGATAAGCGATTGTATTTATTTCTGACCAAATTATGCTGTGCAGTCCTATATTTGCACTTGAATTAAATCTCCCTTTTGAGTGCTGCAATGCCAAATTACATTGTGATGGGCAAACAATACTCACAGCTGTTCCCTGTATTCCTGGCATTCCTGGCACACCTCTCACTCCATGGATGCCTCGAGGTCCAGGAAGACCTGGCGGACCCTGTTCTCCAGGTTTTCCGGGATCGCCTGTGGGGCCATTGTATCCTTGATCACCCCTCACTCCTTGCTGCCAGTGAAGAACAAGAGAAAGACTGGAGATGGACAATAATAAGAGGTAAAAAATCTTCTGGACTGTCCTTATCTATCTCTCTGGTTTGATATTTCAGATGTTATGCTTTTTACACTAAGAGTCAATTATCAAATTTGATTGGTCAGTTTTCTATAGTGGCAGCTCTGATGGTATTTCTGGATTTAATTCAAATAAAAGTTTTGTGCACTTCTTTCTATTGTAAAAACTATGTCACCTGGACTTGTATGGCAGATAATCTACATAATCTAAGGCTAATAATCAGATAAGTTTTGCCAATTAATGTGCACCGATAACTTATTGCCGGACCTATCAGTTATCAGCAAAAATCCACACCGATAGTTTTTCCCCGGTTGTGTCTGTTGCAGGAGCAGTTGAGAAGGGTCTGCTGTCACGAGAGCAGCCTCTAGAGGCGAAATATAAATGATCACTGATAATTGTTGTGTTATTTCAAGTGTTTTTCTTTTTATTTTGTATGTCTCTATTTTCATTTCTTATGTGTATCTTTTATTTAATTTAATATTTAGTTAATATATATTAATTATATTTATTTCATTAAAAAAAATACAGTACATTTTCATGGGACACTCAGTATTTATTTATTTGTTTGTTTATTTCCGTATCAGTTTTAAAAACATCAGTTGATTAATCGGTTATCAGCAGGTACTGCCCAGCCTAGTTATGAGTATTCGTAAAAAAAAAAAACGGTTGAGCTCTACTACTGATAAATTTATTCAAAGAACCCATGCTATTTGACATAGAAAAGTGTACAATCAGTGAGATCGTGAAAGAGACTTTATGGAAGGCGTCTCCAGTTTCAATGCTTGAAATGCTCATACCGGCTGCTGAGGGAATGACCGTTTACAACTGCTACAACATAAGTGATAACAGGACCTAACTTGTTTCACAGATGTTCCACAACATTAAATGTAAATTGAAATGGTTAAAAGTATGACAGGTAGTTCATTATTAAATTAAACTCTGTACTTGTTGGTATACTTCTGTGGTAGAAGCGGTGTGCACATGGCGATCGACTTCATGGTGGTACAGTAACAGTGGGATAACACCACCCTGTTGTTGACTCTTTTTCTATAACGGCATGCGCTTTCGTGTTTTATTTCCTACTTAATTTGTCACAACACTCACATACTATTTATATTGTAATTATCTACAAAAGCATGAGTACAATTTGCCCTGATTGCTCTTATTGTGCTGTATCTTTAGTGTACTTGTCCTGTGTAGTTATTGATTTGTGCTCTATGCACAGAGACTTTCAACTCACTGTAGACATTTAGCCCTTGTAACGTTTAAAAATGTATAATTTCTCAATGCTGAATCTAAGACAAATGTGCTGACCCTTCTCCGGCTACAGTCTTTCCTGACAATAGCTGCATTTAAATAAGTAACAAGGTTGAAAGTATCAGCGTTTTCTTTCTCTTTTTTTATTTTATTTAGAATGAGCAAAGTGTGGTTAACTAGCATTTAGTGAGGACATTAAGGACACCCTAATGAATTCCTTAAAATGGTAGTTGTTAATGAATAATTTATGCTCGATCTATAATTTAGATTGAACATCAATTGATTTTTAAAGTGACCTCTCAACATCACACTATCACTGAAAATAAAGAACATACTTGGAAATTTTGTATGATGCAACTTCCATGTGAACATATTCCAAGTATTTCATAGGTATCAGCGAATATTATAGAACACTAAAATGTACATTTTTCAAACTCTATAATAGGTGATTCATGGAAGCGCATGTTTTAAGCATGAGATGTTAAATGGATTCACAGATTAATGTAAAAATGAGATAAGATGTTTAATAATTATTATTACACATTTCGAGGTAAGGTGGGGCTATAGTGGGCTAAAACATACATACCATGCATATAGAGTACATTGGTGAGTATACGATTGAGATGTGATCTGTGGCCCACTGATCTTATATTTACAAATAGTATGTGCAGTAAAGGTAAAATACATTTTAAACACATGTAAAGTGTCCAACATGATATGTGACTAAAATTGATTTTAACTTAAGACAGAGGAAATTACAACATGATAAATGTTTACAGATATTCTTAAGTTGCATTCTGCTTACCTGTCCTTTGGGGCCAGGTTCACCAGATAGTCCCTGTTAAGTCAAAGAAGGTCACTGGTTTATTACTAATTAATATATAAATATTCCTTTGCTCTCAATGTATCAGATATAGTGTGATTTTACCTTTTCTCCCTTTTCTCCAGCCAATCCCTCTACCCCTGGATCGCCCTATATCACAAGAAACACTGATACATTCTCCTATAGATACTCTGTGTTGTAATGTATTTCATGACACAGGATTTCCATTATGCTGCATAAACAGCATTTGTGCATTTACTCACAAAGTCTCCCTTTGGTCCCACTTTGCCTTGGAATCCCTATAGAAAGAAGTTAGAGCAGATTGGACATCCATCATGAGCAGTAATGGCTCATGGAGAAGCTTTTTATTGTACACAATGTCTTTGTTTAACCGGATACCACTCTAAATTATCAGTGACAATGCCCAATAGCTTGCATTAAATGGCCAGTATATTACAGATAAAAGGACAACAAACATTAAAGTGTCCATAGGCAGATATTTCATCTTTGAGGAAGCAAATTATTTGACAAACCAGGGCATAAATTACCCAGAAGCTAGGGAAACATCTTCTGGTTAAAAAAAAAAAGGTAGGGCACAGTTCTGAGCATACATGGGGTAATAGTGCCACTGCATGGCTATAACATTTAACTGCAACGCCTGAAGACGTGATTTTAATCAGCTCTTTTTCTGTCAGTATGTGAATATGAGTAGGGTTTGGTCAATCACCTTGTCACCTTTGGTTCCAGCAAGGCCTTGAGGTCCTGGCAGACCGATTGGCCCCCTTTCTCCTTTATTTCCCTAAAAACAGCCACCGAACGGAAAAGTAAGAAGGGTCGTTAAATAAAAAAGCAGGATCTGTGAATGAAAAACATTGAGGTCCACCATGCTTTGCTAACATACTGGAGAAATATGGCAGCAGAATTTATTGGAATAATAGGTGCATTATTTATACAAAAATAATAATAATAATAATAATAATAATAATAATAATAATAATAATAATAAATAAACTTACAGGTTTACCAACTATTCCCAGAGGTCCAACAGGTCCTCTCTCACCCCTGTCACCCTGAAGGAGAAGAGCGATGGCAGAGACAGTCAATACAGTTAAATCTAATATTTTTTAAAATAATAACAATTACATTATTGTAAATAAATAGAAAAGAAATTAATTAATTTATGAATAAATAAATAAAAATAAGTACATACATTTAAGGAAGAGTGATATATTTTGTGGTCATAGTTTCAGCCTAGTTTTAAACTCAAGAGTATTTTCGGTTGATATCCAACACTTAGAGCATGTACGCATAGTATATATCCAGAAGCCTAGGTCTGAACATCAAGAAAGCAGGTCAAAGAAACTTGTTACCTTTGGCCCAGGAACTCCAAGCATACCAGCTTCACCTGGTGGCCCAGGCTCACCCTGTGTAAAGAAATAAATAGGTCAGTAGTAGAGAAATAACAAGTGAGAAACATAAACAGGAAATGATCCGATGACAAACAGGAATTTATACCTGAGGACCTGGAGCGCCAGGCATTCCTACCAACCCCCTGGGTCCTGGCTCACCCTACAGATTAATCAAAAATAATACAATAAGAGTTCATTTCAGGTTTTCACTTTTTCTTGACTATACAGTATGTGAAGGTGCCATTGTGTTGATAAAATACTGCAACTAATGGGATTAACTAAGTAAGTAGCATCTCACCTTAGCACCCACACCACCGTTGGTGCCAGGGCTTCCAGGCAAACCCTAAAAAAAATAAAAATGGAAAAGGTCAGAGAGGTGAGACCTGAGGCTCTCTGAGGATCACTCACACAAGACGCAATCGCCTGAGAGAGACAGTGATAACTTGTGTTTCTTGAAAGGGCTCCTCCATTACGCTGGATGCTCAGCTCAGTGATGGTGTGGATAATACCCAGCATGCTCCATTACTCCCAGTCACCAGGAAAAAGAGTCACATCTGATGATGATGAATTGTTTGCAGAGAGAGAGAGAGAAAGCAATTTCAAGGTGGTATAAATTCTAAAGTAATCAGGCAACAGGGGTCAATCTGGATCAGTGTACAGAAAACACGCCTTCACTTCTGGTTAATTATTTCCTTCTTTTTTTGTTGTTGCTTTTGTTATTGTTACAAGTGGGAGAGGGAAGCACAATGCAGAGTGACTTTGTGTGTACGTGAGCTGAGTGAAAATGTCTGTCCTCGGGCATGTGCTGACCGGTACTGCCACGTTGCAGAAAAGTAAGTAGTGGAAGAGATAATAGCATATGGACTTAGAGCTGATTTATACTTCTGAAGCACATTTGTGAGTCTGTGTCACAGTGCAGAGAGGGGGTTGATGGGTAATCTGCATTGATGTCCTGTGAGAGTCTATGCATTGCATATCTGCGGTGCTGTTCATCAATTCTGATTGGTTGGTGGAGAGGTGTGTTCAGTTGTATGCCTAGAAACATTTTGACAAGATGCTGTGACCGTACTTCCAGCATTTTCAGGATTTCAGAGTAATATTGTTCCAAATAATTCTCAAGTGGAAACAATGCCATTTTAAACAATAAAGTGTAAACAAGTCTTCAACTTTTTTGACCTAAAAACTGCTCTTTTTCGCATTCCCGATTGTGGAAATGCCAAAGGAGTAGTATGTCAGAATTCTCAGTGTCCATAAAACAGTAGGCGAGAAATACCTGGATTACCTTCTGCTTCCTACGAGATTCTGCAGTATGGAAGCAATGGGCACTGTGCTATCCCATAAGGCAAAAGGACTGCCTTGGAAGTGCTCTCACAATCAGTAACAGTGGTAGGCATTGTGTTGGCTCTTTTTAAGATGTAGGTCACATGACAGTGACAACATGGCAGATGTAGCATGTCCGTATTGTATTCGTGCTACACACTTATACTGATCAGTGTGTACTGTATCAACGGCCAATCAGCAGGTCCTGAATCAAATGCAGTACATACTGTCACAGTGCACAATCTCGAACGCAGCCAATGCTTAAACCAGCCTTTAGACTAGGTACTTACTGCTGCCCCCCGGGGGCCAGGTAGACCTGGTCTTCCATTCTGGCCTGGAGCACCCTAGGCAAGAAATCAAACATATTTGCATAGATTACCTTGCTGAAAATTGTACATTTAAGTATGTTTAAATTTTAAGACAATATAGCATTGTTATTGTCCATACCTTTATTCCTGGAATGCCAGGGTTACCATCTTTGCCATCAATCCCTGGGACTCCCTGAATCGTAAAGACAATTCTTTGTCAAAAGGACTGCATAAAACAATACACTTTATTTCAGAAATGTTTGATTTCACCCACATTCTCTCCCTTCTTCCCCACTGCTCCCTGTAGTCCTCTGATGCCTTGGTCACCCTATAAAAAAAAGCATTGTTATCTAAAATGAGGAAACCTCAAACTTTTGGAGAATCCAGATTAATATTACTCACCATATCACCTTTGTCCCCAGCATCTCCAGGAGGACCTCTGGGTCCCTCTTTACCCTAAATAAGACAGGAATTTTGTATGATTGTATGTTTTATGTGATTTTAGTGATTGAAAATCAAGAGTGAGTCTAACAGCATTTAGAAACTTACAGGGATTCCAGGAAGTCCAATGGGTCCAAGAATACCTTTGTAACCTTGAGGGCCCTGAGAGACATTATGAATAAAGTGATTTATAGAAGCATGGGAATAAATGCAACTTTAATTTGAATTGTGTTGGATTTTAATTAAAATGCTTGTTTAAAGTCCCCAGAGATGCCTTGGAAATTGAACTGGTGTGTGTATACTATCATTTAGGTAATAAACAGTTGTATAATAGAAAAAAATAGAAAAAAAAATGTTTGTAGTGTCACATAAAATTGTTAGGAAGAATTTTATACTTTTCTATAAGCGGTAGTGAGCGATATGATTCACATGGAAATATTACACATGTGGTTCCTAGACACACGTCATCTTTCACACAGATTTTATACTGTGTAGTGAATGTGTTTTATTTTTTACCTTTGCACTGTAGGTCATGTGGTTTTATTGTTCGCGTGATTTTCTCACAGTATTTGCGTTCTGTTGTTGTTATTTAGATACATTTTTCTTAAGTAGGTCATGCGGTTTTATTTTTCTCAATCACTGCCAAATTTTTTACATACATGGTTCAAATGTAGAGCTTGTGGATTTATGTACTCACATGCCATTTTTTTCCTATGTTCATGTTTAACATTGTGTTATTTTTGTCACAGTTGATAATGTAAAAAAAACAAATGAAAAGTATCTGCTTTTTCTGTAAAGGTATGGATAGCAGTGCGCTTGGTATGCAGTATGCTTTTCTGTGCGTCATGCACCAAATTTTTCATTTAAGCGGCTGTTGTAGGTGGTATATGACTCACCGTCTCTCCTTTACGCCCAACCATTCCTGGATAGCCTCTCAGCCCCTGTGGACCCTGGAATATAGAGAAAGAAATGTTCATATAGTGTCTATACAGTGTGCTGTAAAACTAATGAGAAAGTTTAACATTGCCATATGACAGTAGAACATAAATGAATGCATTACTGGAGGGCCTGGTATTCCTTGCTCACCAGAGATCCCAACATCTCCCTTTGTGCCCTATGAAATAGATAGGCAGAGTTAGAAAATTAGTCACATTCTGTGTATTTACCATACTTACAATTTCTGCTATTTAATAATGCAACTAACAAATAAAATGGTACAAAATGAACAAGGGAATCACTTCTTGATTAAAATCACTGTTTATTCTCGAGACGGATGCAGAAGCTTCATTTGCATTCTGTTTAAAGTTGCACTACAGTGCTCCAGCAAATCCGCCTCCAATCATTAACATTTCTCAATTGATTTCCTTATTAGTCATTGCTTTGCTGTGACACCAAAAATAAATTGCTTATCTCTTTCCATTTACACGATTTAAAAAAAAATAAAATTAAAAATAGCAAAAAGGAATGTCTAAGGCTAGATATTTTAATTTCTATGCAGGTCTCAGACACCACTTCTCAGTGCACTATAAGAATAAAACCTGCGCGTCCCTTGAGGCGGTGCTGCTGTCTGCGGGGTTCTCATTAAATACGATTTATACGGTGTAGCTCCTCTTCCCTCCTGTAGTACCTGACATCCTCCCATGCCTTTTCGTCTGAGCCAGTCCTGACTGCTCACACACCACACAGATTAATGCTGCTGGTGTGCCTCTAAGGGCTTCATTAGGGCTAATCCACTGGATGAATGAGTGGGTGTACGGCTAAGCATTTTGTTAGACCATTTGTTTGTTTGTTTGTAATGCAATCCATATATTAACTACACTGTAACTTTTAAGGTTCTCTTACAAGGCACTTTAATTGGATGTTTTAATTTGCCTGAAATATTCAGTGAAAGGAAATGCAAGGTGTCTAATGTAATTGATTCTGCAACATCCATAACAAGCAATCAATCAAACAGACACCATTACATTAAACCTGACTGAATACGAATCTCATTTTCGCACTACTCTGTTCTATGTAGCCCCAGATAGACTAGTCCATTTCTAATCATTTTATTAATATTAAACCACAAGTCCCAAAGATTTGCTGATGGTACGAACAATGTAAAATAATTGGATCAGGATTGTGAAGGTCACATTTTTTAACGCCAAATTGGGCCAGTATGGAAAAAGGCTGAATGCCTATGATTTCCAATATCTTGTTTTAAAACAAATAATTGGAATTATATGTAATTCATTTTCTCAAGCATAGATTATAGCAAACAAAGGGAACATGTAAGTGCAGACCGTGTATCTACAATGAACAGAACCATTTCTGTTGTAAGATAAACTGCAAAGATTGGTAGGTATGGAGTGGATTATGGCTGAGAAAAGGTGTGTTGCATGTGGAAGACAGTGAACTTGAACATTTTTTTCAATGCCCAAGACTTCTATGTGGTCTTTCAGATGTAGGTTGGTTGGATTCTTTTTTTGCTGAGACCTGGCAACCCTGAATAGGATGGAAAATATATATTTTTCAATTCTGTTTGGATGTATCTGTCAGTGCATAGCTGTGTTCAGAAGAGAAATAGCTGAGATCTGTTTTTCACTTTCATTGCATCATCAAGCAGATTGTACTGTTTGTCTTTTCTTGCTTGACTGCCAATTCAATCAACCCTTAGAGTCTGTCAGAAGAAACATAATTACCACTAACGTCAGTTTAGCAAAACATTCTGCATGACAAAACCTGCATTTCATTACAGACATTTAGACATTATACAATGTATTACATTGAATACTTTGTTAGTCATTCAATGTTTAAACATCACTCTTACATACGTAATTGTATGGCAAGTTGAGAAAACCTTCCACATGGGGACATTTTGACAGTTTCTCTCAACTGAAATATGCTGCAAGTATCTGAACCACAAGTAAAGTTATACTCACAAAGTGGACATAGGGAAAGATGCATATAATGATTCCATTCAGACTGAGGTGCAGGAGCATAACAGACATTTTGACAGCTGGTATCTGAATTTATTAGGCTTATGTCCATTTTGCATTTACAGTTACTTTTGTTAAACTGACTCCTTCCCCAATGTGATTTTTGTAGTAAGTAAATAACCACATTTCCACATTGCTACATGAAATATATTGATGGTTCTCATATATGAGGTGAAGTCGAGGATCCACCAGGATTTCCAAATATATTAGAGTTGCCAAAGATGCTGATGAACTTCAATGCATTCGATCTTAATAGTTCAATAAACTTTGAACAGCAACAACAAAAAAAAAACTTGTAGTGTTACGTTTTTGACAATTTGACACGGCATTAAACAGATTCTCATGTTCCTATATTATTGATGATTTGTGTCCTGTAGCAATTTGGAAAGGATATACTGTAAACTCTAATTTTCAAGCCACTTTAATATCTTGCAACAAACCAAGAACCTAAAACTCACATTTCTACCATTTTGCATGCAAAATACACAATGTATTTCAACAAAAGTCTAAAACAACTTAATTAGTATCTACCAGAAAATGAACGAAGCCGATTAAAAAAAGAGATTTTTTTATACCGTCTTTCCAATATTTCCTGGAGCTCCCAGTATACCAGCACGACCTTTGTGACCCTGCAAGAACAAAAAAATAAATAAAAATCAACCCAGCACATCAGTCAACAGTCATAAAGCATCATTATCTATATTATCATAAGCTAAAATATTCTGCAACAAGTGTGCAAACTCACTCACCTTCATGCCCTGCAGACCATGAGGACCTTTAGGCCCAGGTGGACAGTTAGTTGGACACTAGAAGCAAAAACAGAAAAGCTTACAATTGGTTCTCAAGCATTAAATGTACCCAATAATTCATACAAATTAGTATTTTCTCCTTCATAACATCTAATCAGTTTAATGGAGAGTCATTAAATCCCTGGGAAATGAATGAACTCTGAGATCATTATAAGAAGTGCAGCAAGAGAATTACTGTACATTAAAGCTCAAGGTAAAGTTAGGCCATTCATTTATCTTTAGTAAATAAACAGAACCACATTGGCTCAAGTTGGACCAAATGTTTTAAAACACAAGCAAAAACTGTTTTCATTTCGTTATTATTTTATCAAATATCTCAAACATAAACTCCAGCCCTATCATCAGGATATCCATCCATGTTCTGTACCACTTGTCCTACACAGGGTTCCAGGGGAGCCTGGAGCTTATCCCAGGGACTTGGGGTACAAGGTGGGGGACACCATGGATGGGATGCCAGTCCATCGCAGGGCACAATCGCACACTCACCCATTCACACACTATGGACAATTTAGAGATGCCAACCAGCCTACAACGTACTGTTTGTCTTTGGACTGTTGGAGGAAACTGGGAAAAACTCAAATTCCATGCACACAGGGCGGAGGTGGGATTCAAGCTCCCAACCACGGTGGTCTAGGTATATGTGCTAACCACTAAGCCACCATGGCCCCCTCATTAGGAGATCCCAGCGTGGCCAGGAGTCAGTGGGAGCAAAATTGGCAGTGTTTTCTGCGTGGGAGTTATGGCATTATCAATCAGTAGTACTAGCCAATCACGGGCATCTCTGAGCTCATGTATGTTAAAGAGGGCTAGTTCCTCCAAACGTGTTACAGTTTGAAAAGATGCTGTAGCTGGCTTCACTTGTCTCTGAGGAACTACTTACCACATATGAGTATTGGATTGGAAAATACATTTTCCATAACGAGTTGAAAGCATTTTATTAAATCAAGCAAATTTCACTTCTGATGAAGTATAACCCAGAATTAAAACAGACAAAAAACTGTTTGAGAAATATTTGTATGAAAGGAAAAAAATATTTGAATATTTTATATAATTATATCTGAAAATTCTTTCTAGTTGTTGTAAGGTCGTGTGATTCATACAGTAACAATAGGATGCTCCTAACATACAGATCTCTTTCATATAGAGCTACTTCACCCAGCTACTATTAAAATACAACAGATTACTTTTTTTATTCATAATAAAAATAAGATGTTTTAGAGCTTTGTATTTCACTATATGCCACAATGCTATTGAATACTTGATTCCGGCTGGTCATGGGGTGTTGATTATAGATGTTCTATAACAGCAGCTCTGACAGTAGTTCCTACTGCGAAGCTTATATTAAAACTCTTGTAAAGTAATACATTATCAATTTCATAGTAACAACATATAGAGGGACTTGTACATGAAGCTGAACAAAAGTGGTGATGTTTATCATTTTTGGAAGGAGTCTCAAGTGTCAGTGCTTTGTAACAGTCAGAGGTAAAGCTGTAACTTTATGTTTTCCAACACAGGAAAGTATTCATGATGAAGCGTTTTACAGTTTCTTGATAACATGGTGAACTGCATGTTTGTGTTATTAACTTTAAGGGGGGTATGACTGTTGTAATGCAAGTGGTATGAGGAATTAACTTGTTTTGTGGATGTTCCACAACATTATATGTAACTATAAGGGAATAAAGTTCAAGTGCTTTTGTGTAATTCATTAATTTAATTATTGGCAACTTGCTGTGAAATTTATTCCTCTCCTTTGCTATGTCCTACAATGCTCCCCTGAGTGAACTTCCACAAAACCACTCCAAAAGACAGAAATGTTTCTGCTGTGAAATATATCAGCCAGCTGGTTATTTCGACCTGTCACGATCTCGCCCTCCATGCACCAGGCTTCCTGTGGCGTCGGTGACATTGTATTAATATGCATTAATGAGCCTTATTCTATGTCATTCAGTCTATATTTATCACTGACCTTTTGCCTGTTCTGTATTAGCCTGATATTTCTGGCATACCTTGTCTGTTTTTCTGACTATCATTGTGGATTTGGGGGAAAATAAGCCTACATTTTTGTGATACAGCCAAACATCATCCAGGAAATTATTTCTAATACACATATAATAATAATTCTAATAATATAATTTACATATAACTAAATATAAATAATATAACAAAAGCCTTGTAGCTCAGCACATAATTATACTTTATGTATATACTAATTTGTACATCCACACACACTGGAATGTATCTATACGTAAAGTATATCATCATAATCTCACCTGGAAATCAGCGCTGCCTTCTTCTAAACCCAAGAACTTCCCAGGCGGCCCCTGAGTGTGATGATAATGACATTTTTTGGTTTAAAGGGGATTTGTGGAAGACAATAATAGCTGTTAACTGTGGAGACACACACTGAGTTCACGAAATAACCTAACGTACAGTCAAGCTGTACATGTAAATTATATATATATCTGCATTAAAAATACTGGGCACAAATACAGGCACATTTTTGTTCAATGTAAAAAATACCATTACATCATATTGGTTCAAAGAAATACTTTTATACATGTGCATAATACATTTTATACCATAGCCTTGTTGAATTCTTGAATCTGATTGTTGATTATTTTTCTATAACAGCAGCTCTGGCAGAAATGCTGGCTGTTAATTCAAATCTCAGGTTTATATTAATGCATTGATTCTAATATAATATAATTTCTATAGCAGCAACTTACACATGTATGGACTTGTATGCCATACACTACACATAATCTAAAGCTAATAATTGATGGAATAAAAAAATACTTGGTAATTTAACAAAGAAAAATGAATTATCAATAAGGTGAATCTTTCTGTAAGGATATTCTACTCATTTCTAGCTGATATAACATAATTAATAACAATAATTAACTTGACATTCCACAACAATAAATATAACTATGAATGGCTAAAAATTATGACTGCCATTCATTCATAAATTCGAAATTGTAATCTTTGGACAATTGTTGTCGTATAAGAGGACTAAAACACATCAGGATGTGCTGTTATTGGAAAATAATCAACTTCAGGGTGGTAAAGGCCCTCTGCTTCATGTCACCACCCTTTGGTATGCAGTATTTATATTCCTATAACAACATACTCTGTTGTGTGTTATTTTTTCAGTATAACCTTGAGAATACTGCCCCAGTGACACTACTGGTACGCCGACAGTAAAATAACCCTTTATAATACATGTTTTTACATTGATCTAGCTTTGGTAAACCTGTCTTAATCACTTTAATACATGATAACATTAGCAAAAGCATGACTTACAGGTTTCCCTGAAGGTCCTGGCAAACCTGGTGGTCCAGGAAGTCCTATATTTCCCTGGGAAAGGATAAGAATACGAAAGTCATTAAGAAATAATAAATAGGTGGAGTATAATGAAACCTTCTGTTCTGTTCATTATTTAAAAGTGGATATATGGTTCATCAGGTCCCATTGAACATGGACTCGTTTTGATTTTTTTCTCATTATAGTTTATATTGTTGGAGAGATAGAGCTGGTTGACAAATGAAAAGAAAAACTGAATAAATGTGTGGAGAAATCTAGCAAGTGTGGATGCGTCCAGACAGAAGCACAAATTATCATGCTCTGTGGAATGTATAAAAAGCTGAGCAGACCCAGTTGACCCCAAATTTTAATCAAGATAACAAGAAGATTCATTATTGAAGCGTGGATGCAGTTGCTTCAGTCGCAAAGACTGCTCAACTGGCTGTGTTTCAATAAGAACAGTGACTAAAGTATCATTTGTGGTAAAGACATCAGTAAGCGGGGATTCAGTGAACATGCTGCTCATTCATTAGTGTGATTTTTAAGGAAAAATAGAAGAGCAACTGTTCGTCGGGTGACTGAAAATGTCAATGCAGGACGTGATCAGACTGTCAACAAGAAGGGTCCGTCGACAAGAGAGTGATATCATAGTAGAGTGGCAGTACATACACCGCTCATTATAAACACGTTTGAGAGTTCACTCAGTGGTGCAGAAATCAGTGGTCAGCTTCCCTTGGACAGAAGAGTCACTGCAAATCAATACAAACTTCTTCTGACTAATTACCTTTTGCTTATTATGAAACATTTCTATCCTGATAAGAGTGATCTCTTCCAAGATGACTCCAAGATACCTAAATTATATAAATAATATGCTGTGGCCTTCACAGTCACCAAATCTCAACCCAATTTAAAAAGTATGGGAAATTTTGGAGCAATGAGTAATAGATAGTAATTTCCACCACCATCATCTTAATAGCAATTGAGGCAATATCCATGGAAACAATGGTGTTCGTCCAGTTCAGTCCAGGTTAGTCCCAGAGACTTGTAGAATCGATGCCAAGATGCAATGAAGTTGTTCAGGTTGCCCGTAGTAGCCCAACAACTTACTAAGACATGTTATGTTTTTTTTTCCCCCATTAATGTGTCATCTGTTTGTAGGTTACCCCACGTTCATTAAGTTTATTTATGGAAAGAGGTGCACAAAATTACTTCCTGATGGTAGGTGCATGTAAAATTATGAGAGAAAGTGATAGATGAAGGTCATGTGACAGGCTAAAATTGGTTCATATTTTCAAGCTCTACCTTTTACTAATTCATGAAGTAGTAAGGTAAAATAGAATATCTAGAATCTTCTGTCATGTGACTGTCAGAAGATTGTACCACTGACTCTGAATGCTTGAACAACTTGAAATCAAGGCTAGGATAATCAGTATGTTGAGACGTTTAGCATTACATTAGTAAAAACATGAGAATCCAAGAAACGGTAATATTGTTACAGCCACAAGTCACATCATGACAAGTGGTAACATTTGTTCTGTGTGATGTCCCTGCTGAAAAACAACAACAACAACAACAACAATAAAACAAAAAGCTGTTAAACATTAAAACCATTATCAAATGGTTTCCATTATGTAGTAGGACATATTAAGGACATATGTCCTTAATGGTATCTACTAGACATAACATACCAATAGAATTTAACAAATTAGTAGAGACCCACAGGGTCATTACAGCTTCCATTAAAACCAATACAATGCCCACTATAACCATTAAAACCATTATAAATTTTATGAGGGTTTCTATTTTTCCTTTTTTTTTCCCAGGGGTAAAGTAGATGACCAACCTTCGGTCCAGGGAGTCCAATCTCCCCGGGAAAGCCGATCTGACCTGGTGGTCCCTGAAGACAAAAGAATGAACAGACATGTCATTTACAACTTTGAACTAATTTTGCTGCACAGCTTTGCTTCACTAATTAGTCACCAAACTTCTCCACTGCTGAGTTCAAACCCAAGGGAGCCACTGAAGTGGCAAAACCCTTAATCCTTGTCCAGCTATATACACCTAGAAGTTACAAATGGATTCTAGCTCATTTATAAGTGTATGATAAATGCACAATTATAAATAATAATAATACTAGCAATAATAATAATAATAATAATAATAATAATAATAATAGTGATATGTGTCATTCTAACTAAATGGCAACCTGTTATTGTTTAATCACTAGATGACAATTAACGTTGTGTAGTAATTAGTACTTACAGAAAGTCCAGGAAGTCCAGGTCCCTGCATGAAAATATAAAATAAATAGAGAACGGTAGAAATTTTTAAACTATTCTAGTGTGGGTCTTGTGTCAGTGTGACACAATCTTGCTAGAATAATTGATTTACAAAAAAATATATCCAAGGGCTGTATTCAGAGTCTTCAAAGATACATCAATAGCTGCACAAGGGAAGCTATTTATATTCAGACTCAAGCTCTCTGAACTGAGCATAAGCTTTTCAATTGTATTTAAACCCTGTTTAGACTGATCAAAATTATTTTATAGATAAATTTCAAAACATATAATATATACAGCATATAATAAACATATAACATTAACATATAATTAAAAAAAAACATAGAGTTTAGACTCGTATGATCATTTCCAAATAAGATTTGAGACAAGATTCAAATAAACATCAAACAGTAGATTTTGGTTAATTGCCAAGAACGATTTTAATCTTGATAATCATGTTAGTTTGCAATCTGTTCATATTGTGATATGCAATCTACCAACATTAATTGGCTGTCAGGGTATTAAGTATTTCCCAGCCTATAGACTGAAGATCGTATTAATAATAGAGAAGCAAAGAGAGAAGTGTGATTTGTTTTACTTTTTTTCCAGAATGAACTAGAAATGCTTATCTGTAGTCAGTATGTAGTACTGTTTGGTATAGATAGTAGTAAAAAGCCTGAAGTTTGGGGAAGTGTGGGTACTCATTGGATGGTTATATATTACAGAATGTCATACATTTCAGTGGATTCACAGCCCAAATCACACATTTCAGTGTCAAATACAGTGGCAATGAACAAACGTCTGAACGTAGGTGTGCGCAATTCCATTATTAACCACTATTAAACGTGTTTAACTCCTTGCTGAGAACTGCAGATGATTTCTTTTTTTCTTTTTTTTTATTATATGTTATGTATGTAAACATTTTTGGATAAAACATGCACATTTTATGTCTATTTTACTGTGCATCCTGCAGAAAGACAACAGGAATCAAAGGCAAAATTACAACCCCAAAAAGATTCACATGGAGACAGTTAGGAGGGCATAGGTGTTATTAGAAAACACTGATATCACATTAAGAAAGAGGGACGCAAACATTTTCATTATTGGTCTTTTAACCGACACCACTTAAGCATTTAATTTGCTTATCATAATGAACGAACACCAGTCAAACATCTATCATCACACAAAAGTATTGTTGCCTTCCTCATTTTGTCATAGTATAAGGTAATATAATCTTTCGCACTATATATAATCCTATAACGTATTAATATTTTACTTACAGGTGGTCCTGCTGGACCAGTAGGTCCTGGTAGACCCTGTGGAAATCAAGAAAGAATTGGTTATGGTGGTAGAAATTATAATGCAAAGCTATCATTTGTTGTCAGTTGGCAAACTAAAAAAAAAAAAAAAAAAAAAAAACATCTCTATAAATAATGTTAACTTGGACCTAAATGTGTTCTGTGGAAAATTCTGGAATAAACTAAACCATGGCTCTTATTAGTAGCCAAAATCATATTGTACTGTACACATATGAATATCAAGTCTACTATTTGAATAGTTATTTAAATATATATATAAGATAATAATTAATTATATAAAAGATATAAATTAAAACTTATATGAGTCCCTGACTGCAAAACAAGTTTGAGAACCATTACATGATATCTCCGTAGTATGAAGAAATTAATATGTCAGATGAAGGAATATTTCATTTGAATTGCCAACAGAAAACCAAAAAGTAACAGTAATATAACTCCTACATAAAACATATCACAACTATTTGAAGCTAGCTGTTGAACAGCTATAACAATGAAAATTTGTATACATCTACAGCTGGCTACATGCAGCCAAAAGTACATTTCTGGATTTCTGTTTTTGGTCATTTGACTTTTAATGGAGTTAATTTGAGTGAACTGATTTACAGATTAAATGATGCATTTACCATTGCTTATATGTTATTTGGGAAATCTTACTAACCTTTGGTCCAGGATTTCCAATGGGACCTCTTTCACCCTTTCCTCCAATCAAACCCTGAAGAGAAAATATTTTCAATAATCATCAGTTTAGTAAGGATCTATTCACAGTTATGTTTATGAGAGAATTTTAATGCCAGTATTAATAGTTTTAAAATAAAGAAAGAAAGAAACAAAAAAAAATGAACCTTCTACCAAAATGGTAATGAGACTATTTTGTACAGAGTTTAGGACTAACATTCCAAAGGGGATTTTCTGCGCAAATCCTTGTGATGATTCCATGATTCTGAGCATGTGACTGGGAAAGGTGAGGCCATTAACCTGTCCTCTGAGATTTCACTAACCTGTACAATGAATTTATGCCACAAACATCCATGATGTACCATCATGAAAGAGACTACACACTAAAGATAAAATGCTTTGCTCAGTTTTATTATTCTTGAACGAGACTGTGCTAGTACTAATTAGGAAAAGTATATGACATATATGACTGCAGCAACTATCTATTAATCTATTATATTATTTAGTCATGAATATGACTATAAAATCATGCATAACTATATAGAACTAAATACTGTATATATAACTATAACCTATACTAGTATCATACAGTGTAACTATTTCAGATTCACTTATTATGGTACAGTTTACCGTTTACACAATCCTAATCTCAACTCAACTTAATCCACTGCTGTTTCCCTTGATAAAAAAAAACAAACAAAAAAAAAAACAGTGATGGAAATGGCATGTGACATGTGATCAGGCATTCCCTGAGCTACGGATGAACTTACATCAATTCCATCATCCCCAGGAGGACCGTCTGGGCCCGGCTGGCCTGCTTCTCCCTTCTGACCCTGCAAAGTGAATTACAGAGGACAAATTAGATTTATCATGCACAGAAATAGCCTACAGTCTGAAAAGGTTATATTAAGGACACTCAACTCTAGGAGTAAAGTAACATCGATATTCCAACATAAAAGAGTTTCTGTATGAGTCTCAGGGACATTTTTCAAAGAAAGTACTTACAAGAGGTCCAGGAGGCCCAGGAGGCCCTTTTTCACCCTGGAATAAAAAAAAAATGAGAGCGGGTTAAAGAAAGATAAGTTAGCTATATAAACTTCATAGCCTTGAAGCTCAGATATACAGGTCTTCAGGTTGCAGAAAAATATTATTGTTGACATAGTTGTGAGATGAATTGTGGTTATTAAAGTGTCATATTGCAACTCAGATCTAATAATGCATGAATAATAACAGCTTAATAGTATAGTTGCTATTTAATCAATATATGAGCTTAATAAAACATAATATAGACTATAGTACTAATATAATTATATAACCTACAATGAATATAGCAGGAATACACTTATATATTGTACAGTACATAAGTCTATTAAACAGCACTGTTTGAATTCTCAAATCTGACCTTCAAGTCTGTCAGAAGGTGTTGATTAATTCTCTATAACAGTTACTCTGACAGTAGTGCTGGCTGTAATTCAAAACAAAGGTTTATGTTGAGACCCTTGCTCATTCTAATACATTATTGTTTCTAATGATCTAATGATAAAGGAATTAAAATGTACTGTTAACTATATATATATATATATATATATATAGTTAACAGTACATTTATAATATATATATATATATATATATATATATATATATATATATATATATATATATATATATATATATATATATATATATATATATATATATATATATATATATATATATATATATATATATATATATATATATATATATATATATATATATATATATATATATAAATGATTCTTTATTGAATCATTAGCGAAAGCACCATCTAGTGTCAGGACTTTGTAACTTTGTAAAAGGGGTAAAGCTTTAACTTTTCCACCAAAATTATATCTTTAAGACACTGGATTTTGTGGTTATTGCTTATAGAATGACTTCTTATCTTATTTCAAGATAACTTCAAGATAGAGAAAGGAGAAGCTGCTTATAGAATGACTGTTTACATAAATGACACAAGTGATAGCAGGAACAGATACTGTGGAAAATAAACTGATCTGTATCATTCTTTCATAAATAAAATTATTTAATCTTTGGCAGATTGCTGTGGTTTAAAAGGAGTAAAACACTTCAGGTCATGCTGTTACAAGAAAATATGTCAGTGATTGTTTCCTATAACAGTATGCCCCAGTGTGTTTTATTCCTTACACAATAACTGCTTATAATAATTCCGTACATAACTGTAGTGTGTTATATCAATGCTACAGTAAAGATGTATGTAGTTCTGAGCAAGTGTGTATGTATATATAAAAGTATGTTAAGATGCACTCTATAAAGACACACTCACGTTGCATTACTAATGTATGCAGTAATTGGGGAAAATGTTATTGTTTTTGAATCACATGAATCACATGAAAATGATTTACATGGTAATGAATCATATGAAAATGAATTACATGTAAATGAATCACATGTAAATGAATCATATGAAAAGTAATTACATGTAAATGAATCACATGAAAATGAATAAATAAATTAAAGACAAAATGTTATTGTTTTTAAGCTTTGCATGTACTTTGATGATAAAGTTCCTGTGTAATGCTGTGCCATTTCTTTCTTTTCTTTTTTTTTTTTTTTTTTTTTTACACCCATAACACCGAGACGTCTACTTTTAATACTATACTGGAATTATAGCTATTGTCCTCAAAACTCCAACACCATTGTATACGCTTAATGACTCCTCCCACAAGTATGCCCCTTCCTACAATAGACACCTCCCCTTCTGAGCATTTTATATATTTGTCATTTTTAAAAAGAAACCCTTCTCTATATGAATACGTTTCTCCAGGGGTTTCAAAAATACAACGTTCTGATCTGGCCTAGGAAAATAATTTAAAATCTACGTTTTAAAGAAAAATTCTAATTTGGATTGTTAAAGCTGTAAAAGAGCTGGTCTCTGTTCTTCCACTAGAGGGCAAAATAGAGACAAAATAGACAAATTGGACAAAATGTAGTTGTTCTTCTGCAGATTAAAATATTGACATATGATCTTGACGAAGTCCATTTCAGTTCCAGGTTGTAACATTAGAAAATGTGGACAAGTTCAAGGGGTTGAATATATTTGCACGGCACTGCAGGGTGAAAACATCATTTGTAACAATAGTTTACTTGTTAATGAATTGTCTGTGAATAAAAATTATATGATAAAAATATATATATATATATATATTTTGATAAGACATTTAAGGTGAACTGGTCCACTAAACTGTCTGGCCCACTTGATTATACTTAGCCCATTTCAGATTATACTTAGTCCACATCATTGGACTAAGTATAATCTGAAATGAATTTGACACACTCGCTTTAAATCATTCACGCATCAGCATGCACTATAATAATAATTAGCGTTATTGTTTCCGTAGATCTTCATATTTTCTGCTAATGTACATTTGAGAAGATCATTACACTGCACACAATCTAATCTTAAGGCACATTAAGATCATAGATAAACATCAGCATTGGATCCTTCTGAAGAACCACATGCTAAAATCTCATTACAAAATCTACTAGCACTCTGTCTCAGTGCTATTAAATTACCTCAGGGCCTCTGCACAGGATGAGAGAAAATCTCTCCAGTTCTCTGCATTAACAGGACGCTATTGTGAACTTGTTTTCATTTCAGGCGCCCTCTCTGTGTAAAATCGTGCAACTGCAAGGGGATGCGAGAACCTGAGCACACAATGAGCGTCTTTGTACGGGATGGGACTTGTGGCACCAGCCAGAGATCATGATACTCACATCGATTCCGTCGGATCCGGGGGTACCTGAAGGGCCGGGGGGACCGCGAGGGCCCGGAGGTCCACCAGGTGGGCCACTCTGAAATAAAATTTGGAGAAATGCAAGTGTAAATATGATCAGCATGAATACACCTCACATCCTGTGTCAGAGCATGTGTTTGTACATATATATATATATATTCTCAGTATTAAGAATGTTTCTGTAGGAATATTTATAAAAGGCGCATGTGAAATTATATGATACTTTTGATACTAGATCACCAAATTAAATACAGTTTTTAAACTGAATAATAATAAGTGAATAGAAAATGTATATGGTGTAATTCAGTATAATTTATCAACAGCAATACAAAGGGAGGAAACAAACTATTAAAATTTACTGAAAATGATAGTAATGCATAGGAAATGATTATATATGAGCAAGCTTTATGAGTAATCATGATAATAAATATCAGCAAATAAATAAATCTGTATTATAAATCTGTATCTGTATGCAGTAGAATAAACAGTACAATTGAAGCTAAATACTGGAGCAAACACACACCGAGGGAGGGAAAGTGTACCAAGTCTGCTTTTGCAGATCTCAAACAAACTGCATTAAATGTGTGTGTTCTGAAAACCTCTGTAGCTCATTATTAAGAATGTTTCTGAATGCACCGATTCAGTGTTTTAGTTTTCTAAATGTAGCATGTAAGTGTCAGTATCTGCTTCAGGTTGTGTTGTTTCAACAGGGACCACTGACTGAAAGTCTGAAAGGGGTCCTTGTACAGTGTATGTGTGTGTGTGTGTGTGTGGGGGGGGTCCTCACTCAACCACCACATTCCATCGGTGTCCAGGCCACATTCTGATCATTATTACTGCCCTGTCTTACACAAACACTTTTCAATATCTTGCACAGCTTTTTAAATCAAAAAGGGCCCTGGAGGTACACTTCTGAGACCCCGTAATGAGATATAGTACTAATCTATTGAGAATTTATGGGATAGTTAAACTGCAATGACCATCCTGACTTCCTTGAGGTAGAGCTAGATGTATATATCTATATATATATATATATATATATATTTTTTTTCCCCAGAAATTCTTTCTAGATCAAGTTTGTAAGATAAATGAAAAGGTGAAATCAGATCGCAGATCACCCGAACCTTCCAGAAGCACCGAGAAGAAACAGAAACTCACTCACCACTTGAGCCACAGCCAAACACAGCACCTGTAGGAGCACGGCAATTTGAAGGCTGGTAAAGTCCCGAGCCATGATGAAGACTTGTCTCAGGCTCCTCTTTCCACCAGAAACACCAATCCTAAAGACTGCAGCTCCTCTCCTCACCTCTCCTCACCTGGCCGCTCAGACCAGGACAGAAAAGTTCCAGGTGCAAGAAAGACGTGTGTGTGTGTGTGTGTGTGTGTGTGTGTGTGTGTGTGTGTGTGTGTGTGTGAGAGAGAGAGAGAGAGAGAGAGAGAGAGAGAGGGAGGGAGGGAAAGAAGGATGTTACCTAAGTGTACAGTCAGCCCCTGAGAACTCAGAGGCACACGCGATCAAAAGTGGACAGAGCTCAGGGCCTTCTCATTCAGCACAGGGGGCGAGGCTTCTGTCTAAATTAGCATTCCGGTGAATATTAAACAGGTAGAAGAAGCTATTTGGGAAAGCTGGTTGGATGAAACATACATACATACATTTAATATAGTATGTATATATATTTAATAAATATTTATTTATTTATTTATTTATTTATTTATTTATTTATTCATTCAGGTGTGTTTTTTAAGATTATCACCTGTCCGGTGACCTGAATTCTATCTATGTAAGATAGCACGTGTTCTCCATATCCGATTGATTCTCTATTGATAGAAAAAGGATACTCGTGCAAAAATATAATTAGAAACATTCTTCAAAGTGAGTTGGAAGTAATAAGGATATTTTTTTCTATCCATTACTTTGTTCTGTTTACACATCACAATAACCACTACTATATTTGTAGCTGTCCTACATCAGCCGTCCCATTAGGCGTCCTAAGACAATTTATGACAACTCAGGGCCTGATTATTTGTTTACGATGTGTGTTTTTCATCTGTGACAGTACAAGTGGGGTAAATATATATATATATATATATATATAGAGAGAGAGAGAGAGAGAGAGAGAGAGAGAGCGAGAGAGAGAGAGTGTAAAGCAACAAAGCTACAAGTTTTAAACATAATAATATTATTAATAATAATAAACTGTGACTACCAATTAGCACCATGCAGGTTAAAAATGATCTCATTTCAAATTTATCTTTGTGGTTGTTTGTGGTACTAGAGACACTTCTATACAAACATAAACACCAGGTTTTAATTCTGGAGTCTTTAAACAAAACATCAACAACAACAACAAAAACAAAAAACAATAGAAACCAGAACAGAAAGTCTAATGGTTTCACTAGAAATGCCATTACAAATCATCAGCTAACCATTAAAACCATTGCCATTACCATTATTGTTCCTTAATGGTATCCACTAGACGTAACATTCCACCAATAGGAGGCAACAAATTACCAGTAGAGACCCACATAGACCATTAGCGTTTCCATTAAAACCAGTACAATTCCTAATATTACCAATGAAACCATTACAAATTATGTGAGGGTTTCTATTGTTTGAAGGGAATACTTGAACTATATCTTTGCATATTTGAACTTTTCCTACTATTTTATTCACTTGCTTTACTACAAATAACCATGCGGCACGTGTGAGGCATATAAGATCGCAGGGGCTCTCTGGTTCAATCCTGAGATTGGGTTACGTTCTCTGTAGAGTTTCACATGTTCTCTCTGTTTCCTTGTGTGTTTTACGTTAGGTGTGAATGAGTGTGTGAATGTGTGTAGACAGTGCTTCAGTACTTCCAGCCCATTCAGAGTGTATTGAGGTGTATCAGTGTTCCTGGGATAGGCTCTGGATCCTCTGTAACCCTGAGTAGGATAAAGTGATTATGAACCTGAATGAATGAAATTGGGCTTGACAGCATTTGAGCTGGAAAGTGGGCGTAAATTAGATTTAAAGTCCCCAAGAAGTGCCTTCAAAAACAAGCAGCGTTATTCAATGTGTTAACGTAATTTCCAACGAAAAAGGAAGTCAGGACGGGACATATAGAGTGGCTCCACCCCCCTTTTTAAATAGCCAATAGTGTTTAGTTTACCTCACAGGCTAAGCTGTACTTGTCAGTTAGCACCATGGGTTTTACAATGTTGGGGCAGGACACTTCAGATTCTGGAGAGCATTTGATTGGACAGAAAATTCGATGAGGAGCTGAAGTACGGGATGATGTCATCAAAATTGTTGATCCGTATTGGTGATAGAGAGAGACTGTACATTTTGATTAAATATCTTCCAAATGCAAGTTGTCATTGTTTTGTATCACACTAGCTTATACTTAAGGCTAACAAAATCATACAAAAAGCCACAAAACTTCGATTTTTATTTCATGGAGACTTTAAATTGTTCCTTTTTAATATTGCATTTACATTACATTACTTTATTCACTTAGCAGATGCTTTTATCCAAAGCGACTTACAAATGAGGAAAAAATACAAGCAAAGCAATATATCAAGCAGAGAACAATACAAGTAGTGCTACCATACAAGACCCTCTTATTAATTAAGTTCTAGAAGAAGCAAAGTGCACAGAGTAGAGGTGTAAGTGCAAATATATATATATTTTTTATTTTATGAGTTGGTTAGGTGTTCAATATTAAGCTGCACTGTAACATTATTACAACAGGTGGCGCCACTTCCCACTTTTCTTTCTTTCTTTAATTTTATTAAACAATGTGAAACGACGAAAGTTATTTAATCACTTTATCACGCTTCATACATTATTGACCATGTCCTGTATAATACCTGACGCTTTTCAGTACTATTTGTCCTTAATATAATAATAAAATAAAAAAAAAGAAGATCAACATTACATGATAAGTGTGTGAAATGTGAAGGACAGCTCTAGACCACAGCGACAGCGGAAGCAGGAGACCGGTACTAGCGTGAAATGAGGCGTTGTTGTTTTTTTTCTCTCCCTACCCGTATTCGACAAATCCTTCCTCCTGTGTTAGGATTGGATCGCAATTTTTGTATCCTGCGCTCCGATTGGCTAGTGATCTGTCAATCAGCGGAGGACGCCGGTGTGTATATTAACAGCCGGGCTTATCTTAGAAGGCGGGACTTGTCTGAATACGGGTGGAGGAAAAGAACGCTGAAGTGAGTAGTCGTCGGTGCGCTTGGAAATTGATTAGTGAATATAACTGTAGCGATTTATTTATTTATTTATTTATTTATTAAAAAAGAAAGGCATGAAAAAGTCGTATTGATGTTTAAATTCGGAATTTGGGAAGTATTTTTTTAGACTGATTGAGGAGAAGTTGAAGAGCTAGGCGGTTCACAGCGGCTAACGTTCACGCGCTTAGCCGGGTCACGTCTAAGTCCTGTCCATCTCGCTGGTTTATCGGCGTGTTCGCGCTCTAACCGCACGCTGTTCCTCCCAGCTTTGGACATCTGCGTCAGGAGACACCTGTGAAGCGGAGACGAGGCGTGTGAAGGCGCAGAGATGACGGGGAAGTCAGTGAAAGATGTTGACCGTTATCAGGCGGTTCTCTCATCACTGCTCGCGCTGGACGAGAACAAGTTCTGCGCTGACTGTCGAGCTAAAGGTGAATGCCCTCGACTTCACACCTTCAGCCTTCATGAAAACACACTCTCCAATCCGTCCCGAAGCCTTCAGGGCAGGTCACACACCTGAAGTCTGGCAATAGTATTGATCATCTAATCATGTTTGGACATCATCTAGGCCTTTGTGTTGAACTTGGGGTGAGTGGAAAACCCTCAAAGGAGTGATGGAGTGAGGACGAACAGCCGTAGGTGTTTTCAAAGTTTTTAAGAGATGGTCTTTAGTGTCATGACAAATAATAGTTTTGGAGATTTTAGCGTTTTTTCCTCCTTACAGAATTATAATTTTTTTTTACTTTGGATGACTCCTCTTGTACTGATCTTGCGTTCGTCCAATGAAATGCTCTGTAGAAGGCCTTTGTCCCGCCCATGTGGGCTGGTCTTAAGCGGAAAGTATGCTTGGCTTTTCACGCGTACAGTACGAGCGTACTCTACGCGCTGGCCGATTTTATAATTCCCCGCAGCGTTTCGTTCTTTTGCGCTATTTAGTTGTTTCACAAGGTGGCAGCAGTGAGCCAGGGCCGTCGATTCTCAAGGTAGTCGAAGAATAAACGGAAGAGATGGAAACGAGCGCAGGTTAGAAATTACACGTGTTTGTATCATTCTAGCCTTAAAGAGTGTAAGGATTTGTATACGGGTGCTAATCGTCCCGAGAGATCACCCAAATTGTTGTTCTTCGTTGTCGTCCTTCATAGCAGACCTGCTTTACTGTGCTGTACTGACTCTTGTAGGACAGGAGGGGTAGTGCAAGTTGTCGTGTCACTTGGCGTATGGTATAAATGGTATGTGTACAACTAAGTATACCAGAGGATTTAGGCTGATACTGATAAGTACATGTGTGCAGTATGTTGGCATTGTCATGTGACCTATGATGTCATCATAACAGTAAAAACATAAAGATCCTGCCAGATTAGAGAACCTGCACTCTAATGTTTTTTTATTTATTTATTTATTTATTTACTTTTTCTTTGTTTAAACCTTCAAAAAGTTTAACCACATGGAACAATGTTTAATACCTATAGCACAAAAGAGCCTTGTGCCATGTTTGGTTTGGACAGCTCCAGTCCCGTTGCCTTCTGGGATAGCGCAGTGTCCATATTGGTTCCATGCCACAGGTCGTTCGGGTATTTCTCAATTTATTGTTTTATGAACACCGAGGATTCGGAGATACTACTCCGTTGGTGTACTGCTTTTCAAAGTCAAAGTGAACGTCATTGTCATTCAGACCGTACAACAACGAGTGCAGAGCAGAAGCAAATTGTGTTTCTCCAAACGGTTCAAGACAGATGTTGTTTGGGTAGTGTTAGAGACTTGAGTAGTCTGATAGCCTGGGGGTGGTGGGGGGAGTGCTTACTGGGTAGTAGGGATATTCAGACACAGCTTTGGTCTTCATTAGCAGCAAACACGGTGTGTTTTTGGCTGTGCATCTTTCCGCACACTCTTCCAACCACCTGGTGGATGAAATAAATGCTCTGAGTTTATTCATTTCTAAGATGGTGGAATTTGTGCAAGTTAGCGGTTGTGTGACGTCTGGCATGTTTTACCAGCTTTGGGCTTTTCAATGCCGAGATGTCACGCTACCTCAGCTTACATCCACGCTAATGGTCTGCACTTATATAGCTTTTTTTTTCCCAAAGCACTTTACACTGTGACTCATTCACACTCGCACACCAGTAGTTGCAGAGCTGCCATGCAAGGCGCTAACTTGCCATCGGGAGCAACTTGGGGTTCAGTGTCTTGCCCAAGGACACTTCGGTATGTGGAGTCAAGTGGTGTCCACGTGGTTAAAACGTTCTCTGTCTACTTCCTGTACAAACATACGTAGGGTTGTAACAACAAACTCTGGTCTTCATCCACTGACAGCGGTAGTCCAATCACAACAGACTGGGACATCTGACCAATCAGAGGAGAGTGGATTATTGAATGAGTCGTTTGTGACACTGGGGGGGGTTAATGCTGCACTTTAAATTATGAGCACATTGAAGTGTTTTTTTTGACCTTGGATGCATGTAAATCTATTGTATGAGAGATTTAAAACAAAATTAGTCCCGTTTCAAAACCATAATGGGTGCACTTTAAGATGGATAGGTGTGGGTGAAGGTGGTGGTGGTGAAAAATACTCATGGTAAACAGCTGTTTGACATATTTAGCTAGTTCGCGAAGTGTGTTAAGGTTCAGCAGGTGTGTGTGAGATCTTTTCTTTTTCTTTTTTTTTTGTGCCATTGCTTCATTGTGGCTTCCCCATCACAAGCCTGCATCCTGTTTGTTTATCGTTGAGAAGCATTGCTCTGCAACAGCCCTTTTTTTTTCCCTCTTACACTCGGGAGCTTCGTCGTCAGTCGGATGTAATCTGCTCAGGCCGAGCCGAGTAAAGTCCTCTGTTGACCTGCGGGCAGATCCGTGCCCCGTGCTGACTCTGGTCTAGAATGCTGTCTGTAGAAAAGTAAACTGAGTCAAGTAAAGAATTTGCGTTAAGGAGAACTTGCCTTTAAAACATTTACCGTTTCAATCTGCGTATGCTTTCTGCATTTGCGTTTGTGTCATGATTAGGGATGTCGCAAGAACCAATACTTCGGTACCAACGTTCTTAAAACGTGACGGTACTTTTTTTTTCCTGCACTAGCTTGGGAACAGAGTCTAATGGAGTTACCGAGGTTGCAATTCTTCCGGACCTGATGGCGGCAGCAAATACACGCAAATGTGTTTTTAGTGGGTCCACAAGTGGTGAGGAAGAACGCCTACAAGCACACGGGAAAAACTACAGATTAGCTTAGCTTAACAAGTTTAGCTCCGCCCCGACTCGTTGAGAGGAAAGCTAGTATCGGTTTCCGGTGTGTAACCGATGCTATCATTCATTTCAAATAAAGTGAGGAAACACCTGGAATTTGGCGAAGCACCTGAAAGTCGGTCCTATATTATGTATGTTTGAGGCAGCTGGCAGTGTTGCCGGGAAATCAGCTAACGTTATGCTCCATGTAATTGTAGCGATAGCCTGTATTTGTTAACGACACTAACGTATTGTAATGGTATAAACTAACTACCTCCGAATGGGCCACCATGCATCGCCATTCAGCCCGTGTCCTGTCAGCTAAATGTAGCCTCATGTCACTAATGATTATTGAACTGTTCATGCTTTTAATTCCTCTTTTTGGCCTGCCACCATATCGGTGAATTTAAACTAATGCTTGCATTCAGAGTATAAGGTGTGTGCACATGTGCGTTTAGGAGTGCACCTCCACTCATTGTCATGGTGTTTGATAACTAAAATTTCTCTCTCTCTCTCTCTCTCTCTGTCTCTCAGCCAGAGCAGGATGTGCTCCAGGAGAATTTTATTTTTATACCACACCGTGGTATCGACTTTAGTATCGACTATCGTGTACCTTTGGTGATATCGGTACCGACTACTAGATTTTTGGTATTGTGACATCCCTAGTCATGACTCGTTCATATATGCCTTTCAAAAGATCCGACGTGCATGACTCGAACATCATTACTGTCGCTATCCAGGTAACATTTCACTGCAGAAAATAAAATAACATCTTAGCAATCGAAAAACACTCAAATATAGTACAATATATGCACTATTTCTTATTAGATTATAGTAAACCAAATATTGACTCTTGAACTTGGACTATTTCTGGATATTATTACTCATATGAAGCTTGTTTATGTGGATCATTTTTGCTTCTTTTTAGAAATAAAATGAGCTAAATTATTTGGCAATAGAACAAGACTATTTCCAGCTTGAAATGCATACAAATGGCTTGAAATAGGTTTAATAGTCTTATATTCTTTAGTTTTATATATAGTCTTATATTCTATAGTTTATCATGACCTTTATAATAAGAAGTACTAGATGAACGTGATTAAGGTATTTGCACTTGCTTAAATGTCATTTTTTTGCAAGTGAAGCTACGCAGGAATCCGTTTTGAGCAACAACACACGATGGGGTGTGCAGATATAGCATTTACATTATATTATAATATAATAATGAATTTATATCAAATCAGCAAGTGTTATCTTTTAAATAATAAATGGACTGTCACATGTTATGCTTTTGTGGAACATCCAGTAACAATTGTTCCATCACCGGCCTCTTTTTATTCTCTGCCTCGAAGTAAAATAAACACTCGCTTGTCCCGTTACAATTAAAAACAAACGGCGCAAAATCCTTTGTCATGGCGGGGGAAATTTACAATCTGTTTCAAAGCACCGACACTGGAGACTCCTTTCTTTAACGCTAAATAAACGTTTCAGAAATTGAAATTATTTGGACATTTCAAGTTATTAATATATATAGAAGTTTAATTTCATGTTGTTTTTGACCATTATCCTTACCATATCTGTGAAGGAAAGCTGGCAACACTTATTATACTTCTAGTCAAGTCTCTTCGTTTCACCAAATAATGTTTGAGATTTGATGGGGGTGGGGGGCAAAAACATGGACCCATTAAAATATGTATCATATTTAAATGATGTTTCAACCTTTTCTAAAGCAATCAGCACCTGGTTTACATAATAATCCTAGCATTTATTTTATTTATTTTTATTTATGAAAACACTTTTTCAATGTGAAAACAGCCTAACTTTGTGTAACTACCGAGCCACGTTCGATACTTACGTTAGTTCAGTCGTGGTATATTTATCGAAAGTCAACAAGCTAGCTTCACTGGCTAACGTAACTGTCAATTCAATACGTGAATATGCAAGTTAGCTAGGTTAGCGATTTCTTTAGTTGTTGTGTTATAACGTTATTTATTTAAATCTTTTTGCTAAGCTGTCTCTGCTAACGCTAGTGCGATATCGCTATTGCATCCACAATAATTACTCCTCTGACAATTTTTTACAAAAATAATTCATTTATTCTTTGTTGAGGTTTATCTTATCGATGGTTTGTTTATAACTTGTTAATTCGAGTGGATGGATGTAACCATGTAATTGGACTGAATGGACAAATCTTAGTGTGTAAACCGGGATATTACTAGATTGTTGTACTCCTTTGCAGTGGTGCATGCTTGCACTCGGTAATGCAATAATCCTGAAAAATATTTGTGCAGGTCTTTGAACAGCGGCGGGAAGAGTGCAAGGGAATGTCGGATTTATCTCATATAGAATATTTGCAAAATCCATACCTCCTGTTTTCATGCTACCATTTATAAAAAGTTTTAATTAGATTAGACACTTGCACTTGTAACAAGTCTAATGTGATGTATAATAGACCTGATCAGTGGTTCTTTCTCTCTTCATCTTCCTCGTGACATAAATATCTAGACATAACTGAACTAGGACGACATTCTACAGCTGAGTTTAATATTAATACTACTGTACTAGTTTGGGGGACCGTGGGTGGAGGAGAGAGTGTGTGCAGCTAACTTGAAAGACTTTTTCACAGTTCACAGCGTGTACATTTCACAAGCAAGTCCAGATGTGCACAAGCTTTGGATGATTATGTAACTGAACAGACATCAACCATAAATACCAGGGGGGGCACACCTGAGAAAGGTAAGTGGAGGTAGTGCTTCTGACATTGAGTTTCTACACATGTACAATGGAAAATATGGGAAGTATCTTGGGAAGTATCCTATGGGAAGTGTCTTTAATATGAAAGTCAGCGTCTGGATTAAGTTTCGTTTCTCGACTCACTTTGTAGTCTTACTATTTCTCACGCTTCTGTTCTGGTGATGTCGCTACAGCTTCTCACTCCTAACCTCATTAGCAAGACATGTCACGTTTAATGTGTGTGTGAGTTGCGAGGTGCTGCGGTATAAGATGTCATTCGAGAGTTCTTTCCTGTAGGCCAGACTTTCACACAGAAGAAAAACAAAATAAGCTATGTACAAGAAGGAAATTAGCCTTGAAGTTGGCGTCCTCTCGTGTCGCTGCTAATTGCTAAGGTGAAACAAATTGCTCTGATTTTGCCGTTATTGTTTTCCTCACGTCTTTTACCAATTCTTTGAAATGAAGTGTAGTCAATCCAACCACCAGACCCAACGGACAGAACTACAAATGCTGGTAATGAGTTCTATCTATCTGCTTCATTTATCTGCTGGAGAGAAATATTCTCCAGTGACTTTATTCGAAAAATTCCTAAATCTAACTACTTAAACTTAAGCACTGAGAAAATGACTCTAAACACAGCAGGCTTGGAGTTATTGTATGCAGATTATATGCCTTTGTTATGAGAGCCTTGCTTCTATGTGGGAAATATTGTTGATTCAGATTGACAAATGGCATAAATCCAGCCCATAGTACCTCCCATGTTCTTCTGAAGACAATAGTATCTCTGCTCATCACAGCTATTAAGGAGGCAGAGCAGAAGACATATATATATATATATATATATATATATATCATACACAGTATGTGTATAATAGCACACTCTTGCCTATAGCCAACTCGAAACACAAAAAGAAACCATTGACCAAGGGTCATAACAGTAATTACTCTTCCCTGCTGAACAGAAAACTCACCACGGCTCATGCTCCGAACAATCCTCGTTCCTGACGAGTGTCGTTCACTCTTCACGTATCTGTACCGGTGAAAGTAGGAGGAGTTTCTCTCAAGGTTAAGGATGGTGAATTGATGAGTGAAATAGTACTAGAAATTGAGCGAGTGAGAATTTTGTAGACACTATGCTTTGGTAGACACAGCGGTTCCAGCCATGTCTCGGCTTGGCCTCTCGCAGGGAAGAACAGAGACCAAATTCAACACAGGGTCTTAAATATGGCACAGCTTATACCTTGGTAGTGGAAACTGCAGCATTGTGGGTTGTGATGGTGGACAATTTGCTGAGCCAAACTGGTTTGCACCATCTGGTGGAAAAGAGCGAAATCCCAGGATGACACAAACACACACAAGACCATTGTCATACAAGTGCACATGGTCAGTACACTATGGCCAAAGGTTTGTGGACACCTCACCATCCATCCATCCATTTTCTATACCGCTTATCCTACAGGGCCATGGTGAACCTGGAGTCTATCCCAGTTCGCATCGGGCACAATTGAGATGCACCCTGGACGGGGTGCCAGTCCATCACAGGGCACAATCACACACCCATTCATACATTACGGACACTTCAGATATGCCCGTCAGCCTACCATGCATGTCTCTGGACTGGGGGAGGAAACTGGAGTACCCGGAGGAAACCTCCGCAGCATGGTGAGAACATGCAAACTCCGCCCAGACAGGACCGTGGCAGGAATGGAGGTGTGAGGTGAACGTGTTAACCACTAACCCACCGTACACACGGAATCCTGACCATCACACCCATAATGCTTTTTGAACATCCTATTCCGGATTTGGTCCCCATTTGCTTCTGTTATTATAACCTCCACTCTTCTGGGAAGGATTTCCACTAGATTTTGGAGTGTGACTGGGGATTTTTGTTTATTCAGTCACAAGAGCCTTAGTGAGACCAGGAACTCATGTTGGGTGAGGAGGAGGTCTGGGGTGCAGTCGGTGTTCCAGTTCATCCCAAAAGTGTTCAGTGGGGTTGAGATCAGGGCTCTGTGCAGGACATTCGAGTTCTTCCACTCCAACCTTAACACAACATGTCTTCATGGCGCTCACTTTGTGCATTGTCCTGCTGGAACGAGTTAGGGCCTCTTCATTCTAGTGAAGGGAGATTGTAATGTTACAGCATACCAAGAACTCTTGTTGTTTACATTTCTGATGCATACACTTCCTCTTTCATGGCTCCCCAGCTTTGAGGCTATGTGCGTTATCGAAAAATGGAAGTGAAACTGTGATTAAGAAAGACACACACAAGTAAGTGGTTTTGCAATTGACATTTCCTGCTCAAAACACCACAGCTCGTTTGCATTCTCTTGTCGTCATGGAGTCGTCAATCCATAGTGGCAAGAGAACTGTCAGGATTAAGAGTGGACGAGTCGAGGATGTAATGAGAATGATGAGTGGACAGTGGTCTGTCATCCACTATAAACAGTTTAAATGCACATATACACACAAGCATTGCTTGGCCATTTTTAAAGAGTCTCGGGGAGCCTGAAACCGATCCGGGAGGACTTGGGGCACGATGTGGGAGATACCCTGGACGGGGTGCCAACCCATCGGACACAATCGCCCACACACTTGCACAACCTTTCACACACTACTGACAACTTGGAAATTCCAAATAAGCCTGCAGTGTACGTCTTTTGGACAATATTGCATTAGCAAGAGTGCAGCTGTAGGTAACCAGAGCCATGCCAGTATTCAGTATGACTAATAAACTTTTTTTACAACAGTTTAATGCATGAGAAATGATCAAGAACCTCACATTTTGGACACATTGTGACCAAAGAGTTTGTCTAAATTAGTTTTGTTGTAGGAAATGGCTCCTGATGAAGCCACACCCACTGTATAACCTATTGGCTAGCTGGCTCACAATGATTGCTACATTCCTGTTAATGGTGCATCTGGTGAAAATGGCATCCCTTCTTCCATTTCAGCTTCATCTGACAAGCTTTCATATCAGAAGTTCTATTCATGAAAACTATTGGTTGCCATGGCCACTAATAATGTCGCTGACTCTACTGGAGCTAACTGTTGTATAAAAGTACGAAACATTTGTGTCCTAAAACCCCGTCTTTGATGCGTTTACTTAAAAAAATAAATAAATAAAATAAAAAAAATCTGGCAACCGCAGAGGTGCTGAGCTGCTTGCCGAAGATTTGCATGATTTGAATGGAGAGCTTAGAAAATTTAAGCAGGTGCGTAACCCAACTCTGAACATGTGTAACTTTTATGTGTAAATATTGACACATTTAGACTAAATTCCAAAGTTTGCACACTGGTATTTATTAATCTATGGGATGAATACAGCATTGGATTATTGCGATGTTCCCTCGGATAGGCTCCAGGTTCCCCCACAACCCTGAACAAGGAGTAAGCGGTAGAAGATGGATGGATGTAAAATAAGAACACATTGATATTTAACTTTATATTTGAAATTCTTCTATACAGTAGATCCTGAGGTTACTGTTGTGTTATTAGTATCCTGGAGTTGCAGTCATTGTTTAGCACTACTGTGCTTATCTTCGAAGGTAAATAAGTAGCGTATGAATACATTTAGGTGCGTGCTTAATTTATTTATGCTTTTCATGCTGAATAAAGTCTTTATGTGCTGGAGATGTATGATAGGCTGATCTTCGGGCCTTTGAGTATTTCAAAATGGAAGAAACCGTTTAGCAGTGAGAAAGCAAGGAAAAATGGTGGCCAAAATACAAAGTTCGTTGAATACAGTTAGAGAAAAATGGGTCTTTAGTTCATGACTGAATGCTCTCTCTTGTCTGAAGTGCAGAACTTGGATTTTCAGTCTCGTGTTGTGTGAGAGAGAGAGAGAGAGAGAGAGAGAGAGATATCCTGTGTGTGTGTGTGTGTGTGTGTGTGTGTGTGTGTGTGTGTGTGTGTGTGTGTGTGTGTGTGTGTGATTGTCTGTCTATTCATGCTGAGCCTGATGGGGTGTGGGTTAATTTAATTTATATAAAGGTGTGGGGTTGAGAGATCGAGTGAGTGGGGGGGAGGACGAGATCGAGTGAGTGGGGGGACGAGATCGAGTGAGTGGGGGTGTGAGATCGAGTGAGTGGGGGGGCGAGAGAGAGAGAGAGATCGAGGGGGGGGGGGCACGAGAGAGATCGAGGGGGGCGTGAGAGATTGATTGATTGATCGAATGGAGTGGGGGCGAGAGGGGGGGCAGAGAGATCGAGTGAGTGGGCGTGAGATTGTCTGTTGATGCTGAGCCTGAAGGGATGTGGATTAATTCCATTTTATAAAGGGTTTTTTTTTGTGTGTGTGTGTGTGTGTGTGTGTGTGTGTGTGTGTGTGTGTGTGTGTGTGTATGTGCATATGTGTATTGTATTGTGTTTATTTTTCTGACTCTTGGATCATGTGTGTATATTTTGCGCGCTTGTGTGAGTCACTTGGTAAAACGACTGTAAACACTACTCTGTGTGTTATGGTGTGGGAGTGTGTCTGTGTCAGTCATTGTTTGTTCAGTACACATTCTCTCTACAAATCACAGCAGGCGAAGGCTAAATGGATAAAGTCCATGTTGTGTGGTGTATTTTCTTTTTTTTTTTTACCCTTCTTTTACCTCTCCACCATGTCGTTCTCCTCTTTCATCCTCTTGTTCGATCTTTGTGTTGAATTAGAAAAATCTGTTCTCTGTAAAACCCCCATTTCATGCGTCGATCACCACTCAGACCATGAAACATGAACTGCTGCAACTTTATAACCTTATATGAGCGACAATCACCATTAGGACAAAAAAAAAGGAAGTGGTCCCAAGTCTCAGAGAATCTTCATATTTCTTAGTATTGGTCTCTCTAATAGAAGCAAACCTGCTACAGCTAATAAGTGAGCTTTGGGTGGTTTAAAAATAAATAAAGTTTCATCACTGTCTATTCAACAAATTGTTCGATAAGATTTTATGAATGTAACTTGTTTTCAGTAATGAGTGATCTCAGAATTATGCATCTCAGCATTACAAGTTCTTCTGTACCGTCTCGAAATCTTCCCTCCAAGCACTCGAATCCTTAAAGACCGACCATCCCATAATTGGCAGCGTCCTAGCTAAAGTGGATTCTTTACAGAGACAAAATTTCAACATCCTTTTTTCGCTGGATACCAGGCCATATGAGGCTGTCTGGCAATGAACAAGCAGACATCAGTGCTGAGGAAGCCTTCAGATTGAGAATTACAGATCGTCAGATCTTCAACCAATAATAAACGCGCACATCTCAAAAAAGCGGTAAATAGATCGGGACCGGTGCGTTTATAACCAACTACAGGAAATCAACCCTGTTCTAAACGAAAGACAAGTCTTTAATTTCTTTTTGAATCCAGACACGATCAGACCATATACTAAAGCTGCTCGAAGACCATATACACATCTATTAATGGACTGTCCTGCTCTTACTAGACAACGCTTTTACTCGTAGAAATCGCATGTATTTAGTAGTCTTCCAAAATGGCTCACCAGGAAAAATCCTCGTAAGGACCTCGTATAGCTGCTAGATTTTATTGTTGTAATGCTGTATGGATTACTGGAATGCCCTACTTGACCTTGGCATTAAAAAGAGCCACTGATGCTGGCATGGCATTAAAAGTGAAACAATAAATACAGTAAATAAACAAGCTGTGGCGTTTGCATGTTCTCCCGGTGCTGCTGTGGTTTCCTCCCCAAGTCCAAAGACATGCATGGTAGGCTGATTGGTGTGTCTGAAGTGTCCATAGTGTAGGAGTGTATATGTGATTGTGCCCTGCGATGGATTGTGCCCTGCGATTGTGCCCCCGCCTTGTGCCCGATGCTCCCTGGGATAGGCTCCAGGTTCCCCGTGACCCTGAAAAGGATAAGCGGTAGAAGATGGATGGATAAACAAGCTGTTAAAGGTCGATGTAAACTAAGAGTTGGTGGTATGGCCAAAACTCGGAGTATATAAGCAGAAGTTGTTCAGTTTGTGAACAGAGACCCCGTGCTGAGACAAACTCTTTGGTCCAGGATGTATTGGCGTGTGATTTTTTATTTTTTTTTCCCAACCCTACATTTTGTCTGATTTTCTTCAGCTGTGGATGATGGTGCAGCACATCCAAGACGGACGCTCTCTCGATGGTGCACGTGCTCTATATACATGACGGTATTTGCAAACAAGCGAAACGTTTTCTCACTCGACAGAAACAGGTTTCATTTAAATGTCTTCATTCGTGTTCTGAAGATGAACGAAAGGCTTATGGGCTTGGAACGACGTGAGGGTGAGTTTTCATTCAATCCGTGTGAATTATCGCTTTAAGACTGGCCGTCACTATGTCTGGACAAGTCTGCGAATCGTACGTGTTCTCGAACAACGTTGCAAATCCTCGAACACGGGTCCGGTCAGATAGGTAGCGTTCATGGCGAGTCAGTCAGTAACATCAACAACAGATTTCGGATGATCACAGCAATGTTTTGGCTAATTGCAGCCTTCTGGGAAATTATGTAAAAGCCAATGTTGCGTTAAAAAATAAATCTGTGTGCTGTTGGATTACTATCCATTTGTCGATAATTAGGATAACGTGTCGCTTCCTGTTTCAGTATTCAGTACAATACAATGCCAAGTTACGCTTCTGCCAATACATGAGTCAGACTAAAATCTGCAGGACTCCACGTGGGAGTGAATCTGAGGCGCACATGTACGGTCACTCATCTATTTATTTATTTATTTATTTATTCTTTGTCAAAGTTATCCTTCACAAAGACGCACGATCATACTGACTGTGGCTCACGTGCCACTAACTTCCAGCCAGTTTTCTTTGTTAATGCCTCATAATCTGATCACTTCGGACGAGGCTTGAGCTGATCGACGATGGTCCCGGGAATCGTTGATGGATTCCATCTGTCTCGATGACTATTGAGTTGGACGACATAAAAGCCAGAAAAAGTTCTAAGGCTTGTTCACACAGCAGGTGATTGGTCTCTTTCTCTGTTCCGTCTGTCTCTCTCCACTCCACATATTAAGTCAAAATACCCACACAGCACAGTTTTTATAGAGTAGCTGAGAAATCGTTTGTACCTGTTGCGTGGGAACCATAGCGACAACAATGCTACAGCTAGCACTAGGCCAACAGGTATTGTGCATTGTTTATTTTAAACCCACAGTGTAAATAATAAACACGTAAATAAGTAGTGTTTAAGCAAAATATTTGCGATAACTCGATAACATTTTGACGGATATATTCCCGAAATGCAGTGGTGTGCTCTACGTCAGTCGCACATGAAGTGGTTTCACAAGGGTTGTTTTTGTTGATTTTTTTATTTTTTTATTCACAGCAGTGTAAAACGACACCATCTCTCCTACCAAGTAACAGGAAATGGGCAACTGGAAACGCTACTGTACTGCGTTCCCATTGGCAACACTATTGTCAATCAACGGTTGCTAGAATGCGTTACTGGACAACACCAAGCCTATCCCAGACCACAAATCCAGAACAAAGGTCCACAACAGCCTGTAATGGCAGACCTTTCCAGCAGTCTGTGTCCTTGGTTTGACCTGCGCTTTCTGTGGGTGTTTATCTTTTCCCATTAGCAGTGTAATGAAAGATCTCGGATGACAATGAAGCTAACACCGACAGGATCATGTCCTTGTCTACTGTCAAAGATATTTTGCTGAATGCTTGCACAAAACCTGGAGTGAGTCATTATCGGACTACGGAGACCAATAATACACAGTAGTTATGAGCGATTTCTTACATTTATGCTGTTTTTATTTACGGATGCCAAAATCAGAGCTCTGGATAACATCCTCTTAGTTACCAAGCCAACTTTCCAGAACCTCCTGTTGTCGGAGTTTGTGAAACACCTGAAGCACAATGATGGCGTGGTGTTCAGGTTGTGTTCCCAACATGCTTGCTGCAACTCAGAGACCGACAAAGAAATGTCACAACACTCCTTTGTGACTTGATGACATCATCACCCATCATGTTGCAGAGCGTTCTGGTGCAGTATGCTCCATTCATCTGAATAATCAGTAACCCGGTGCTGCCATCTAATGGCTTCTGTTATTTTCCTGAGGAGCTTAGCTGATAATCTCCAGCTTTCTCTTTGAAACCTTTTTTATGTGGCTTAGAAAAGGACAGTTATATAATTTGTTTAGGAGGCGGGGAGAAGGGATAGAAGCTGATCATTATTCTTCCCACCTGGAGTTCCCTGTAAGCTCTTGGCAAACAGATATATTCATCATAAACCTGCAGGCTCCTTTAGTGTGAGGGCTTGAGAAGTTTTGCGATGTTGTATGGAAGGAGTCACTCACTCACTTGCTGTGCATGCTCATTTCTGATTCTGTGTCTGCTGATACACTGAAAGCATGGTGCGCTTGAGCTGTTGTCTGTCATAACTCTTTGTACTTACCTCCATAAGGGGAGAAATATGACCGCTTCAAATAAATATATCATAAATAAATAAGCATGCCATCTGATAGTATTTTCACAGAAGCTGTGAAGGTTTAAAAAATAAATAAGTCACTGCAGTACAACCATTTTTTTTCATGGCTCTCATGCATGAGTAAGCCTCTTTGAGATAAGCAAAATGGATTATTCATCAGTGGCTTTTTTTTTTTTTTTTTTTAAAAGATCGCATTTTTAGTTCCTGATAAAGAGGAGAAAGCAAACCTGAGGTTCTTCTCAACTGGACACTCAAGTTAAGGTCTCACTTACAAATATCGACTAAAGGAGATTCAAGATGCCACTACATGCATATCATTGGCAATTCTTATTGACTTGAGAAAAGTTTATTTACAGATCACATTCTGCCACTTCTAGAGATATACTGGATGATGTATTGGTTATATATTGGGGTGGTTGTGGCTCAGGTGGTAGAGCGGGTTGTCCACTGATTGTAGGGTTGGCGGTTCGATTCCCGACCCACATGACTCCACATGCCGAAGTGTTCTTGCGCAAGATACTGAACTCCAAGTTGCTCCTGATCGCAAGATCGCGCCTTGCACGGCAGCTCTGCTACCATTGGTGTGTGAATGGGTGAATGAGACGCAGTTTAAAGCTCTATATAAGTTGTGTGACTACATTAACGTGGTTTATTATGAGAAGTTAAATTAGGAGCGCAAAAAGTGTGTACTATCGAAGGGGGAAAAAATAGACTTGCGCAAGATAACGTGTGCCAGAGTTAATCAGATTAGAAGTAAATGGTTGGCACCCAAACTTATCAAATTATTTATGTTTAAGCATTAATAGGAAATGAGAGATTTAAGAGCTCCATCTTCTTTCTCTCATTAGTTTGCTACGGTCACTCTTCCCCTCTTCCTGACCTTGAGCTAGGTTCATATGACAAGAACAATTGATTTCTCAGAACACATGAATAAATAATTACTTTTATTAATGGGATAAAATGTATTTTGGCTCTCATCAATATACCTGGGCGTAGCACCAAAGTGTGACACATGAGTATTTATCCGATTATCTCTGTTTCTTTCTCATCCACTCCCTCTCCCACACCCCTTTATCAGGTCCCAGATGGGCGTCCTGGAATTTAGGAATCTTCATCTGTATCCGCTGTGCCGGAATCCACCGGAATCTCGGCGTTCACATATCCCGCGTCAAATCTGTTAACCTGGACCAGTGGACACAGGAGCAAATTCTGGTCTGAATGCTGTAACACGGTCACACACTCCATGGCCATATCAAAGTGCACCTATTATGTTTTTTTTCAAGTATTACCTTTCATGTAGTGTGGTATGGAGCTGCTTGTCAATGTAAAAATGAACGCGGTCGACAAACGTAGTTATTGACTCCAAAAGGAAGGAAGCGATTCTGAACAGCTGAATCGAGTCTTTAGTGATTCCAGATTTACTTCCTGTACTAACCTACGTAGGTTTCGTAACAAAAAGCCCCGCCTCCGGTCTTCATCGGCTACTTGTGAGCAGACGGAGCTGGACCTCATTATGGTAGTGGACATTTCCTTTTTTGCACATGTTGACCGCGGTAGACCAACCATAACACACTGGGATGTCTGACCAATCAGAGCAGAGTATGCTCCCTGAAAGGAGCAGTTTAAAACGAATCATTTAACAAGTCAAATCATTTGACACTGGGGTGAAAAGGTAATGCTGCAGTTTACATTATGAGCACATTGAAGTGTTTTTTGACCTCGGATGCATGTAAATCTATTGTATGAGACCTTTTAAAACAAAATTAGGCACGTTTCAAAACCATAATAGGTGCATTTAAGGCATAAACAGTCTTTAATTTGTCTGAAGTTGTATTTTACAAAATTGCAGGACTAGCAGGCTAGCTTTAAGGTTAGCTTGGTGATATCTGTTTGCAGCACATGTGAATGATTTTGTCTCTATTTAGTGTATGCAGGAGATGGGGAACGCCAAGGCACGGCGCCTCTACGAGGCCTTTTTACCCGAGTGCTTCCAGCGTCCTGAGACAGACCAGTATCCTTTTCCAATAATCCTTTAGCAGGACTCATTTGTTATACATTGATGCACACTTTGATGGTTTACAGTACCAGTTTTCTTTAACACACTTGTTTAGATCAGCTGAGATGTTCATCCGGGACAAGTATGAAAAAAAGAAATATATGGACAAGTGTATTGACATCCAGACATTCCGAGTACGCCTGGATTCATCATTCCTAGTAGAAACCATGTTTCTAGCTCGTAGTCGTATTAATTATTTAAACCTGTCTGTTGTCACTTCCAGAAAGAGAAGAGTGAGACGGTAACAAAAGAGCCACCTGTTGTTTTTGAGAAGATGAAGCTGGTTAGTCATGTTTGTTGATATTCGCAGTGCATCACGTTTCATTTCAGAGAGGATGATGGGTATGCTTATGTGTTACAGAAGAAGGAGGAGCCTCAGCACTACAAGAGTAGTCCAAAGAAGCAGTCTCAGTCAGTAAATGATCTCTTAGGACTAGGTAACCTTCTACATTCTTAATAAATATAGAATACCAAAAGAAAAGTAGCATTAGTAATACATAAACATTTGTGTATTTTTACAGACGCTCCTGTTGCGTCTGCTCCTGTTGCCAACGGCAGTGCCAGTCCTGAGCAAAGTGTTGCACTGGATCTGTTCAGTTCCCTGCCTACAGCCACCTCACATTCAGCCAGAAGCACAGTAAGACTTCTGCTTTACATGGAAATGGATTTTTCTGTCTTCAATCCTGTCTTTTAGCTTTTCTTATGCTTCAGGTCAAAATGCTGTTCACAAAGCTCTTTCATTTTTAAATACTGAAAAAAAAAAAAAAATCGAAAAAGTGAACAATTTTAAGTACTAATAATTGTATATCACTGTACCAAAATCGGCAAATACAAAGCAAATAGTGAGCCACTGGCGCTCAGTCTGCTTTCTATATTTTATTAGCAATAAAACGATACAGGTATACTGTAAAACATACTGTTCCAAAGATGAGTACAAGGTTTTGAATACCCTTCCTCGGCGTAGATGTGGGTTAATAATGTGGTGCATGTAACACGCGCGTCTCTGCTGGTCGGGGTAGTGATGGAGTAAATTAACACTTCACTGGAGAAGCGTCTATAAACTCAAAATCTTGAGCAACACACACACACACACTAGACTGAACACGTAATACGCGTGTGCATGATGTCACCGTTTTCACACATTCTCGTGTTTGTACGTTTACACGCAGACGATAACGGCATAGTTTTCAAAAACTTGCACTATGAAACCCTTTATGAACACGTCGTGTGAACGAACAGACAAAAAAAAAACATGCGTTTTTAGTTGAAAACCTTGTCGTGTAAACGGCCCCTGAGAGTCCACTCTAAAACCCCTGTTGAGGAAATTGACATCGTTTGGGGAAAAATAACGGTGCTAAGTTAAACGAGGGAAATATAAATAATTCCATCCATCCATTTTCCGTTCCACTTATCCCACACGTTGCGTCTCTAATTCTAACAGTGAGGATGTTTTGCTGATTATCCAAGGAGCATAATAATGGTCAACTAGGTTTTATTGGCACAGAAAGTTATAGAGAAGAACAGATTTCAACCGATTAAGAATTTCATGCTTCTTTACAAAGATATCATCCCAGAGAGAACTGTTCTTCATGGCATGCATATCATAGTCATGATGGATATTAAGTATACTGCTCAAAAAAAATAAAGGGAGCACTTAAACAACACAATGTAACTCCAAGTCAATCACACTCCTGTGAAATCAAACTGTCCACTTAGAAAGCAACACTGATTGACAATCAATTTCACATGCTGTTGTTCAAATGGAATAGACGACAGGTGGAAATGATAGGCAATTAGCAAGACACCCCCGATAAAGGAGTGGTTCTGCAGGTGGTGACCACAGACCACTTCTCAGTTCCTATGCTTCCTGGCTGATGTTTTGGTCACTTTTGAATGCTGGCGGTGCTTTCACTCTAGTGGTAGCATGAGACGGAGTCTACAACCCACACAAGTGGCTCAGGTAGTGCAGCTCATCCAGGATGGCACATCAATGCGAGCTGTGGCAAGCAGGTTTGCCGTGTCTGCACGCCCCGTTGCACCACAGACTGTCCAGGAGTTGGCGGATGCTTTTGTCCAGGTCTGGGAGGAGATCCCTCAGGAGACCATTCGCCACCTCATCAGCATGCCCAGGTGTTGTAGGGAGGTCATACAGGCACGTGGAGGCCACACACACACACACACACACACACACACTACTGAGCCTCATTTTGACTTGTTTTAAGGACATTGCATCAAAGTTGGATCGGCCTGTAGTGTGGTTTTTCCACTTTGATTTTGAGTGTGACTCCAAATCCAGACCTCCATGGGTTGATAAATTTGATTCCCATTGATCATTTGTGTGTGATTTTGTTGTCGGCACATTCCATGTGAAAGAAAGGATGTAAAGAAAGGAGTATTTAATGAGATTATTTCATTCATTCAGATCTAGGATGTTATTTTAGTGTTCCCTTTATTTTTTTGAGCAGTATATATTCATAATGTATTATGATTGTAATGTAGCTGTGTTTAATTATGGGCAAGTTTATGCAAAATGTAAATCTGACCATGAAACATTACAAATTGTGAGCAGAGTGGAAAAATTCTTTGTGCCCATAAGATGTGTACTTAACTGCTCTCACTGATTCACATGTTTAAGATTATGTATGTTTTCTATAAAAGCTCGTTAAAGCTGCTGCATGTAACATTTAGGGGCAAAATACTATTGCAAGCAACTCGCGCAAGGCCATTTTGTAATGTGTGCAGTGCAATTCTCCACTGTGCAGATTAATGTGATGGTGTCAAGTCCATATACGTTCAAGGAAGATTTAAGAGTGTGTGTGTGTCCCAAACTGCATACTACCATACTTGCTGTTTTATTTCTGTTTAGACGTGCTATTTAATGTGTAGCATGCCGTTTGGGACATGACCAAGTACTTGAGACTAAAGACGTAATTATCTGCTGCTGTTACCTTACAGCGGCGTTATAAGAAATAGTCTGCATATTACTGGGATTGTCGCAGTGACTCGTACTACATGGAAGAGCAAAAACACAAAATGTGTGTAGATGTTCGTATAGCATAGTTTCATTGGCATGATCATCTTTTTGTCCCATTGTAGCCTGGCTCCAGTTCTGTGTCTATGCCTAAAGGCCGGGCTGCAGCATCTGTGCCGGAGAACCTGAGCCTCTTCCTGGACCCGCCCTCCAAAAACGAAGAAAGCAGCAAAAAGCTGTCCAAAGACTCCATCCTGTCCCTGTACAGCAGCGTAACACCTCAGACCAACATGGCTGCTAATGGTGCGAATTGTTTCACAGTTACAGTCCGAATTACTACATCTCCAGTCAAAACACACACACTTTTAATCTTGAAAACATTTTGCTAGTCTTCCACTAATCACTTCGTAGTACCACTGCATGTGGTGCTTTTATAACTTAAAAAGAACCTTTTCTCATCAATATACTTTGATACAGTACCCAAGTATAGCCTATGTGTGGAAAACTATGCAGCTCCTCTAACCTTTTTACTTTTTTGAAACCAAAGAACAAATGAAAACCAAAGAATAACTTGTAAAAGTTAATACGATGGATGACTGTCTGTTAGGAGACATTTATTAAACGTTTATGGATGAATTTCATTTCATGGAAATGTTGGAAGCTCTTGGGCTAATATGTGAATGAATTCATTCATGTCTGCTAAGAAGTAATGATGCATGTAGAGATTTTTTTACACCGAACCCCTGATGTATTATTGCAATGAATGTTGTGTGATGTCTGCAGCTGGCATGTACATGGGGGCAGCTCAAATGGGTTATGCCCCTGCACCTGCCTATGGGCATTACCAGGCTCTGGCCACACAGCAAGGAATGATGGGAACAATGATGGCCCCTCAGGCGAACATGCTGGGGCAGCCAGGTGTCATGGCACCAACAGGAGTGTCCGCTCCGTCTCCCTATACGGTCGGAGTGCATGGGGGCATGATGGGAGTGCAGGGGGGCATGATGGGAGGTGTTGGGGCGCTTCCACAGCAGGCCTACACAGTGCAGCAGACACAACAGCTGCAGTGGAACATCACCCAGGTGAGAGATATTTGCCAAATTGGGTTATATAATGGACATGCGCAGTGCCTTGCATAAGCAGCACAACATTTATTAACTTCACGTCATTTTGTAAGGCATCGCAAAATCGTATTTTAAAACAAAGCAACAAATGAGTTGTCGGTATCTTAGAAAAGTTTACTGCCATGTATTTTATCATGGTATTGATATCATGTAACGATTTAAACAGGATACGGGGTGCTGTTATAGGAAAATAATCAACGCCAGGGTGGTTACCACCATAACCTCCCCAAAAATGATTATTCTCCAATAACAGCATGTCCTGAATAGGCCTGGTTTTATTCCTTTTATACCACAGCTTCTTTATATGGTCTTAATTTTTCTCATCGGCGGTTGTTGTTTTTTGTTAGTAGACTTGGTTTATGTCTGAGTCTCTGTGAATGAGTTGTTGCTATATAAGCGACAACGTATTAGAATGAATTCTGCATTAATATAAAACAGTGAGTTGAATTACAGCCAGAGCTACTGTACAAAATGAATCAACACCTTCCGACCAATCAGAATCAAGAATTCAACAGCACTGCGGTATACATGATGATTTCATCCACAAGGAATAATCAGCAAGTGCAAGTAGAAGAATGTTGTTAAAATTACACATGCGGTGCGTTTGTGTTTCAGATGACTCACCACATGGCGGGTATGAACGTTCACGGCCAGAACCGCATGATGGGATACGGACAGCCCATGGGCGGAGCCTCAGCTCCCAGCACTAATCAAATGCTTGGCTCTCACGTATGGAAGTGAAAGCATGCCGGGTTTAAAAAAATAATAATTTAGGTTTTTCGGGGGCATCGCAATAAACTGTAAGGGAATAAAGGGAGGCTTTTACATACTCTTCATCTAACATTCCTTCAACGGCAAAGAGGAAATGTTAGTTTAGAGGATCAACCTCAAGAGGAAGAGTTTCTACCTCCTGCGAATTTTTTTTTCTTTCTTTCTTTTTTCCTTTTTCATTTTTTTCCAGACATGATGTGATCCAAGAGTCCAGCATCTCTCTCTTCTCTTTCTTAGCAGCTACACCCCAAACACAGCAGCTCTTCTGAGCTCCACCCTAAACCCTACCCAGCGTCCTTCACTCCCTCAGACGTGCAGTAGCTGCCACTTTTTGTTTGCATGTAGGTTCTGGGATTTCAGGCTGTTCTTGTGTTTTCTTTTATTTCACCGTTGTCTTTGCGCTGTTGCACTTCGTGGTACACGCTTAATAAACCTGCATGCACTGATTGCTAAGCTACACAAAAAAAAAAAAAAAAAGACACTGAGAGACTATATAATGCGTCAAGACGTATTTGTTAAGCATACACCTCAAGTAATGTGATGCTGCTGTTTTGGTCCTGGTGTTCCTGTCAATTATTTTTTTATATATATATATATATATATATATATAAATAAATAAAAATTTCCGGTTGCTGTCGATGTTGAAGCCTGTATTAGACCGCTGGATTGTTGTACTCTATGTACCTTTTCTCTTCGTGTAATCTAGGGTACTGTGATGGAGTGGTAGTCCAGCTACTCTCCTTCTTCCCACTCAGGAGGGAAATCCAAGAGATGGATTCTCATCTCAAGCTGAGAGAAATCATAGCCAAAGAATTCAGAATTATTCATTTCCGGGTTTAAAAAAAAAAAAAAAGCATAATGCTTGCAAGAACAGTTTTCTGGTGACAAGCGATCGATTAATCCTGTGATCTATAAATGTATATCTGATGTATGTATATGTGCTCACCTCAAGCACTTAATGCCACATTTGATTGTATAAACACTGTATATAGGGTGCTCTCCAACTTATGAGGGTCAGATTTAATGTGACTAAACAGCAGGGTTTAAATCGTACCTCTCGGCTTCAGTCTGTACAGAGACCAAATGAATGTTTCTCACTCACGTCCCTTGCTTCAGATGGCCATCGTTTTGTCCACGTGGTTGTTTTAGGTCGCTGAGATCCGAGCTATATTTGCACGGCCTTACTTTGGCGAGGAACGCACGCCTCTGAAGCAGAGATGTTAACACGCAACACGTGGCTCTTTTACAATACAGCTGCTCTGATCATGTACTGTGTGAGACGCGATCATGTGTAGACAGACGGCCATCTTGCGATTGCATGTTAAAAGATTTCGCAGGAGCATGAATGAGAGAAGGGATTTTTAATTTTTTTTTTTTAATAAGATTTGGCAATATTTAGCTTCCACTGTGCTACACATGGCAAAAAAAAAATCTTTTGGATATTATTGAGTACATCTCTTGCTTTCATTCTGTCCTTTACTCTTATTTGAGAATGATGCTGTGTAATGTTGAATGCTTGCTTAAGTGGATTTATTTCTAGCACTAAATGTGAAACTCTGTATCTATACACATTCCATGCTATAACTCCTATAACCAACCCCCCAAATAATCTTGAATATTTGACTTTTTCATAAACATCAGGAAGTTATGAAAGGAAAAATCCACCCTGGACATACATTGCACACGTTACCCACAATGCCATTTAATGACCCACCAATAGCGATGCCTCTACCTAAAAAAGAGAGCAGTGCGGCAGCACTTTTAATTCTTCAAACCGTCCGGCTCTCTCACTCCATCTGTGCACTCTGTTCAACCAGATCAGCAATGACCTATAACTAGGGAAGCCGAGTCTCTGCTCGAACTCGTAAAAGCAGCCATGTTGTATAGCCAAGTTGCATATTGGGGCTTTGAGTCCAACTTTTGCTGCCTCCATTAATTCTACGTTGGATGTCTTCATTAATGCGACATGAACAATATGTCGCTGTAAAATGCAACCACTGACCTCTCAGATTAGCACCAGAATCTCTGAACACATCACAAATATTTTGCTAGAAACATGTATTTCGTGTGTTTCAGGGTTGAGTTTTCCCTTAAGGCACTTTGTTAAAGAAGCATGCATGTCTGGCTGAATAATCCAACACTGTTCGACCATCACTGTTCAAGTTACTAGGAGAAGAACTTATCGATTGGTCATTAAAATGATTCCATAAGCAAACAACAACATTGTATTTCTGAATGGCTTGGCATGTTCATCAGCCAACGAATGCTGAAACTGTTCAAAAAAAAAAAGAGATTGTGCTGTGCTGAGCTTGTCCGAGAGAAAATGTACTTTTTTTCTGTGTAAAACCCGTAAAGCAATACTGGATTAGCAACAAAAGATGGAGTACGCTGTCGCATCAAGTCGATGGAATAGAAATCTAGCACTATCGGCAGGATTAGTTGTATCGAGACGGTTGTATCGAGTAAGTTGAGTATCATCAACACACAACGCAACACTGTTCTCCTTTACTTTAGATAACTGAAAATAATGTTCTGTTTGTGGCGGAAACTGGTTTGTACCACTTTGATGTACTTGTATTAAAGGCTCGAGAGCAGTTCATGTTCACAGTTGGAGGGAATCAGTCTGAGGTATGCCCTTTTCCTCTTTGGTGTTCTGGTGCTAATGTTTGTTAGGAAAGGCCCGAGGCATTCCAGATCGTATTTCCTTCTCTGAATTCTCAGTAGCAGAGCGAAGCAAAGACACTGCTGCAATTCTTAAAAGTTTAATCGTCAAGGTTCAGTGTTATGAACGTGTATATTATGTGGGTAACTGAATGTGTAACGCTTAATCATGCCTGCTTCCTTTTGATATGTTTTAGGGTTTTCCAAACGTGTATATTACGACGGCTGAATTAAATAATAACGTAATAAACGTATTTTATCCTCACCGAATGTGTTGATTCTTTTTTTTTTTTTGTGATTAGTCATTTACTGCCTTGTCCTGCAGGTTGTTCTGTATAGTATATTTAGGGGTGTAACAATACCACTGTCTGTCTCTCTTAGTATATGTATTTGGATTTAAGACACAGTGGGTGTGGCTTATTAATAAACAAAGAAGCCTGAAGTAAACCACTGCTACACTGATCAGGCTGTTACTAAGGATGCGCTAATTATGCTAGAAGTGCATTGTGCCGTTTGTAGGACAAAAATGGGTCTTTCTTTGTCCCATGAGCTTCATATCTGACTGCTCTGTCATGCCATCATGAATGTAGAAACATCCTGCTGGTGGGTTTTTGGTTTTTTTGGTTGGTTGTTTTTTGCTATTGTGCCTGATCTCGGTATGAATCAGTTGCTGGCTTTCAACAAAATACTCTAAAAAAAAAAAATAAAAATAAAAAAATAATAATAATTAATTAATTAATAGTGACCCTCCTATTCATATCTCAGTTTTTTTTTTTTTCCCCTCATGCACAGTTTGTGAATCATCTAGTGCTCCGTCAGTGTCTTCGTCAGACCCAGCACTGTTTGTTCTATTTGGGAGGTGGCTTGTTTCACACTTGTACCAGTGTCACTACCATACCCCAGATATCTGCTATGCGGAAGTCCTCTGGTGGTCCATTTCCACTGATGGGCAGTGTTTAGGGTGGTTAAGAGATTATACACCGTAGCAGATGGTCCATATAATTGCATTCCTTTAAAGCGCACCCATATGGCTGAAGTGGCAATCTTGTGAGTAAACACCAGTGTTCTCGTTAAATTAAACGAGATCTCGATTGCACACGATTAAGTTTGCTTAGTTTTTTATATCATGTTAAAATCAGACACCGGTGTGTAACATTTTACTGAATGTAATTAAATGTGATTTGAATAAATATTTGGAGTGGTGTGTGTGTGTGTGGTGTTAGTATGAGATTGTTATGAAAAAAGGATACTTCAAGCACGAGATGTTAAATGGATATTATTACAAAAATCTGATTTGAATGATTTGTTTTTGAAGGTAACGTGTCACTATGGTGTGCTGGGTCAGTGCTGGTGGAATGTATACAGATCAAGAAAAGTCTAGTTTAGTCTTTGTTCTTAATTTGTAAAGTATTGGTTTACAAACAGGGGGGCACGGTGGTTAAGGGGTTTCCTCAGGCTACCTCTCAACTGTCTGTAGTGTGTGAATGGGTGTGTGCCCTGCAATGGGGTGTCCCCTGTCTTCTCCACCAAGTCCACTGGGATTGGCTCAAAGTTCCGCTCGATCCTGTGTAGGATAAGCAGTACAGAAGATGGATGGATGGATGATTCACACTGTGTAAAGTCCAGTGTGAGTATAAGGAGTTATGTTGAGTGAAATGCCTGTTTTAAACTGTTGTACAGATCATCCTTTTCCCCAGTTCAACTGTACAGTTCAGTCTAATGTGTGAACCTCGTCTGGTTTAAGACCAATATCTGAAAAAGATATTGGAAAAGAGTAATAACGTTTGTGCTAATTTGTCAAAATAAATTGGTTTAATAGCGAGCAGTTTTTTACAAGTTTATTTATTTTTAACATTTCATTTTGATTAAAACATGATGCTAATACTTTGTGCTTCACATAAAACTGGGTCAACAATAAAATGAACTACGGCCCTTAACATGAACTACGGCCCTACAGCAGGATGTAGCTTATACATAAAAATATATATTCACAGTAGAAAGTACAGGAATGTCAAATCAAGAGGGTTTAGATTTGGTTTTTAAAAAAGGAAAAACAAACCATTTGTGTTGGTGTATTCTTGGTTTGAAGTAGTGTCTGGATACTACACACATTTTATATAATATAAAATATAATATATATATATATATATATATATATATATATATATATATATATATATGTATGTATATATATATATATATGTATATATATGTATAGATACATATATATATGTATATATATGTATATGTATAGATACATATATATATATATATATATATATATATATAACATATCTATACATATATATATATATATATATATATATATATATATATATATATATATATATATATATAAAAAAATATATATATATATATATATGTATAGATATGTGTGTGTGGGTCGGGGGAGAATTGTAAAATCAACAATGATCGGTGTCCACCAGATGGCAGTCTACATCCATAATGTAGCAAAGAAAATGTCACACTTAAAATAATAATAGTATCTAAGAGTTTAACAGTGCTTTTCTAGACACTCAGCACACCTTACATTGTATTGTGTGGGGGGGGTCTACTCAAACCATCATATTAAAACATTATGTATATATTATATCTCCTCATTTGTAAGTCGCTTTGGATAAAAGCCTCTGCTAAATGAATGTGTATATATTTTGATTTCTCTGTATATGTGTGTGTGGTATCCAGACACTACTTCAAATACTATGTCATTGTTTGAATGCTCTAAATGTGTTTGTGTTTCATTAATGATTGTTGATTTAATGAATCATGCACAGAGCTTAGGCATGTAATTATTTGTTCACACTGTTCGAAAGGATTCCCCCCCTAATGTGAGAATATATAAAAGCTGGGATGATCATTTATGGAAATTCAGACTTAGCAAGATATCTTAATGACACCACTCCCATTTTGTCAGTCGGATATTTTTTCTTTCTTTCTATTTGAAAGGAGAATATCTGGCTCTGTTTCAATTTAGGCTAATCGGCTTTGAAGAGAAAAAAAACACTGCTGTAATCTCAACCTCGCCACTAATTCTCAATGAGTAATTTAACAAGCACACACATTGAAGTGTGCACAAAAAGGTAAAACTGTCTTTTTAATATCTCATGTCGGGGAGTTGAAAGCTGTGTGTAATCCTTGCATGCTGTGTCCCTCGCACCCGGGTCCTATTCACGACCAATTAATCCTCTTAGGAAACAAGTTACCTAGCTGATCCTGTGTGCTCCGAGACTCTATCAGTACCAGCAATGTTGATCTTTACATTATACTTTACATTCATTCATTGAAAATTAGTCATTTCATTGGCTGTTAATTTTTTTTTTCAACCATTGGTAAAGTTGATCATATGTGCTACTAATGTGCCATACATTTTATATTATTAAATCAAACCAAGTGATTAATGGGATAATTACAGCTAGGGTAATTCATATAGCAATATACTGGCAGTACAGTAGACTCCCTGTATTGATTAGAATACCTGCCATTAGTCTCTTTATTTGTTTATTTTCATTTTTAAAGTGTCTCTTGCACTAGCACCCTGTCCAGGGTGTACCCCGCCTTGTGTCCGATGCTCCCTGGGATTGGCTCCAGGTTCCCCATGACCCTGAAAAGTAGTAAGCGGTAGAAGATGGATGGATGGAAGTGTCTCTTGCATTTATGGTATATCATACTACGTTTGAAAGAAATAAACACAATATTCTTCTTCAGTCCATATTTTCTATCCCAACCCCCAACCCCCCCCCACCCCAATTTTTTCCAGGCTTTAAGGCAGGTGTGGTCAAGACGCTGTTGAAATCCCCAGCTCAAGAGGGTGTGAACTACACAAGGTAATTTACATAATCGGAATGCATTATGCAAAATAAAGTAGACTTTGAAAAAAAGAATCACACAGAAAATTGACTTGAGTAGCTGTGCAACCTGATTCGGAACATGCGTAAATTTCCCCCCATAACTTTTGGACTTGCAGTGCTGTGCATATTAAATTGTTACAGAAATTAAAACAAAATCTAAGATAAAACAAAGGCAACCTGAGTAAACACAAAATACAGTTTTAAATGATGTTATTTATTGAAGCAAAAGCAGTTATCCAATACCATCTGGGCCTGTGTGAAAATGTATTTGCCCCCGTAGTTACTAATTCTCCAAATATATAAAAGTGTTCATTCAGCTGGACGAGACACAACCAGGTCTGATTACTGCAAACCCTGTTCAATCAAATCAACACTTAAATAGAACGTTTTCAACAGCATGGAGTTGGTTAAAAGATCTTACCCAGTAACACACTATGCCAAAATTGAAAAATTCCAGAAATGATGAGGAAGAAAGTGATTGAAATACGTCAGTCTTGGATGGGTTACAAAGCTATTTCAAAGGCTCTGGGACTCCAAAGAACCACAGTGAGAGTCATTATCTCTTAATGTAAAAACTCCAAAATTCCTCCAAGAGCACAGCAATGACTCATCCAGCAAGTTATAATAGAGCCAAGGACAACATCAAAGGCCCTACAGGCCTCTCTTTCATCATTAAAGGTCACTGTTCATGACTCCACTATCAGAAAGACATTGGGCAAACATGGCATCCATGGAAGAGAGGTGAGGAGAAAACCACTAACCCAGGAGACTCGTCTGAATTTTGCAAAGTACACCTTGATGATCCTCAGTACTTTTGGGAGAATGTTCTGTGGACTGATGAGTCGAAAGTGGAACTGTTTGGAAGACAGGGGTCCCGTTACATCTGGCGTAAACCAAATACTGAATTCTACAAGCATGGTGGTGGTAATGTAATGGTGTGGGAATGCTTGGCTGCTTCAGGGCCTGGGCAACTTGTAGTATTTGAGGGAAACATGAATTTTGCTCTCTACCAGAAAATCCTAAAGGAGAATGTCCGATCTTCAGTCCTTAAGTTGAAATTGAAGCACAACTGGATTATGCAGCAAGACAATGACCCAAAGTATAGGAGTATATCCTAGTCCTAGAAGTAAGTGAAAGACAGATCTCCAGTTATCAGACATGTTTGGTTGCAGTTATCACTGCTAAAGGTGGCACAACTAGATATTAAGTTAAAGGGGGCAGTTAGTTTTTCCACATTGTCGAAAGGTGTTGGATAACTATTTTTTGTTTCAATAATAAAAAAAAAACTGCATTGTGTGTTTACTCAGGTTGTCTTTGTTTTACTGCATGTTTTTATTTTATTTAAAGATCTAAAGCGATTTAGTATGAGATACAAAAACGGAAGAAATCCTTCAAATCTGAGAATCTACACTGCAAAAAAAAAGAATGAATTGAAGATATCTTGAATAAAGAAAAGGTTATTTAATATTTCCCAATACAAGTTTATTATATATCAAATATACAACCAAGTTTTTTTTTGTTTTGTTTTTTAGACCTATTTACAGATTTCAAGCTTAAAATGGTTTTATTCTGTTTTCAGAACATTTAGCTTCTTTCTAGAAACAAATGTTTAAAATAATCAAAATCCTAACTTCAAGCTTGAAATGAATATAAATTTAATAATCTTATATTTTTGGTTTATTGTATTCTTAATAAAACGGAAATACTAGCTAAATTTTGACCACATTCAAGATATTTTCACATGCTAAGATGCTATTGCATTGTAGAACCGTGTTTGGAAAATAACAGCGTTAAATAGGAGCTTAGGACCAAGCTATATGCCCCATAACAATACCGCAAGTTTGTGAAACGTGGTCTTCACATATGGTCGGATCATCATCCCAATCATAACCATAGACAAACATTATCATCACATTCAGTCTTAATTAATAGCACCTACAAAATGACCACAATGACTAACAATTCCCAGTCTGGGCAGTTAGCCCTTTTATTTAATAACTGCGGGAGCTTAATTTCACTGCACCAAGAGGCATTTTAGACTGTAAAAATTTCAGTTCATCAATATTTCTGTGATTTCTTACATGACCAATCCTCTGATATAAACCACTACTGCATTTTGCCTATTTTTTTGTTGTAATCTTGCAATATTAAGACTAACGATCATTTATAATTTATTGATCTACCTTCTCAGGCATTCTATTCTTTGCATTTGATAAATGTTTATTTAATCTCATCTTAAGTCACAGCATCTTCCTTTTTAAACCATTTTTATTTACTTCACTTGTGTGTCTTGGTGCAAACTGCTGTCTAACGATTGCAGATGGTTTGTGGTTTGTGTCCCCTTAGAGCAAAGAGTCGGAGCAAATCAATACCAGATACTCCTGGCTGATTATCTTTATCCTTATGATGTAACAGTTCTACCCTGATGGGCGTGGTCTCGTTCAAGATGACTCCGCCCCATCCACAAGGCATGGGATCTCACTGAGTGGTTTGATGAATATAGAACACATACGCTATGGCTTTATGATGGTGCTCTCTAACACGATCATCAAAACAACAACTGAGGGAATATCAGGGAATAACTGAGAGAAGAGTGGCTTTCCAGTACAGTTCCAAAGAGATGTGTAGAATCTACACTCAAACACTTTTTTTGTTCTCTCTTAATTAAATTAACTAAAATTCATTCATCTGTATATAATCTCTTTGATAAGACGTTATTTTCTGTATATAGGATGCACCCATTATCTCTGCTGGAAGGAAATAAAATCATTTCAGCGCACTATATTAGCGGATCTTCGCTAGAACGTTGCAATTGTTCAGCATTCAGATAAAAATCAATATTGTTTAATAATGAGGAAGCTGCTCAGTAGACAAGCACCCGTTTAAGCAGGCGGTCTTGATACATTCAGACGTCCCATGAGCCTGCACGCCTGGCATCCTGGCCTTGGCACGTCAGCGGGACTCTCTATTGTTTCCGGCCTCTTTTCAAGGCAGGCTGTGACGATCAAGCAGAAAATCATCACTCGCCCTTTGTTTCAATCAGCCTCTTCAATGTGAGCAAATAAATACATGGTAATGAAGCGTTATCATGGACAGTGCAGATGCGAGAGTGATGCCAGTCAGCCTCAGTCAGCTTTGCCCTTATAGTCAGGTGCCAGTTTGACTGTGCTCCAGCAGATCCTAATGCTCATGGCTTCACTCGTCCCTTTCATCCCTCCTTCCCTCCCGGTACACACTTCACAGCCCGGGAATGGAAAGAGATCAGCAGTGCTCCTTTTACATTAGCAGTGAACAGGTAGGGAGAGGGCGCCACCGTTTCTTTTTTTGTGACACACTGATTTTTATTTTTTGGTTTTATTATTTTTTTTTGGTGCACTGAATGCCTGAGATACGGCTTTCATTTCACAGCCTTTAACAGCATGCCAAGCAGTCAAGCCGTTCAGCTGCTTTCAGATCCGTGATGAAGCGTTTCAGTGGTGAGGGATCAGACAGTCTGACTTTGAAGCCAGACAGGTGTTATATAAAAAGTACTAATCATTCAATTAACCCAAAGTTAGAAAAATAACAAATTTATGTAGACCTCTGGCTTGACATTTTCAGCTTTCATATACTCAAGAATAGGCATGCATGTGTTCCCTGTGTCCCCAAACCA
>CM022765.1:18573982-18706482 GCA_012411365.1 Ameiurus melas
TTTAAGATAACAATATTAGTCCTGTGGGTTGTGTTTGGCTAAAGGATGGGTACAGTTATACTGTAACAGCCTCGATTTCTAGGCAACCGTATCATCTGGACAAATAGTGGACACTTCAGTGGAACATGGGGATCTAATAAATCATAACAACAGTAATGTGGTGGTATTAATACCTTCTTCATTGGTGTAGAATTCAATAGCAATCCCAAAATGGATTTTTTTTTACTTGAAATACAGACACTTATTTTGAACCTATGACAGCTCCACTGTGACTTTAAACAAAAGCAAACCATATTTGTGTATTTGTGATTCACGTCTGGCCTGAGTCGCTTGCAGCATTTCATTTGCTATACACCATTCAATTGACCCTGCTTTGCTGTAAATTACTGTATCCCATAACCATTACAATAGATCAGGGGTAAGGATCTATTTCACCACCCCCTTTTCTCCCTAAATTGGTCACCTGCCAATTCTCACCCACCAGCCTTCTCTCTCATCATATATCATCATATACATCAGCTATAAACTGTGGAGAGTGAAGGCTAACATGCTGTCTTGAAGATATCTGAAGCCAGCTAACTGCGGCATCACAGCGCAGCGTAACACACTCAGGCACAGGGCAAGCACTTACTGCCCTCTTCCACATACAAGAGCTCAGAGATGCATATGATTGGCTAGTATCGCTCTGATTGACAGGGGAGAGGGAATTCCACCCACCCATACAGCGTGGCCAATTTCCCACCAATAAGGCAAAGACGTTACACCACCCAGGATAGATTTTCATCATTTCCTCAAACTGATATAATTTTGAGGAAATCTTCTTGTAAGAAATGGTTGATAGATAGACAGACAGACAGACAGACAAGCCTAGCTGCATCCTAAACCTTAACCTTCGCACAATCTTCACCAGTTCTGATTCGTACAAGTTACTTACAAATTTGAAAGTGCCCTGTGTATCTTCTTGAGATGCTCCTATAAACTTAATATATTGTGATTTCATCTCCAGATCCACACCACACTGTTTAGCTTCTACATGCAGTTGTAGTTAAAAATGTGTCTAGGGCTAAACCTTTACTGATCAGAAAATACTGTCAATTGAGGAACTGTGTTAAAAATATCTGCATTTATTCACTCAGATATAATAGTTTATAAAATAATTTATTGTACTATAAAATAGTACAGTCAAGCAGGGATGTGTAGTGTATTCTTTTATTCAAAATGTTTCGAGGGCATGGTGGAGTAGTGGTTAGCATGTTTGCCTTGTACCTCCAGGGATGGGGGTTTGATTCCCGCCTCTGCGCATGCACGGAGTTTGCATGTTCTCCCAGTCCAGAGACATGCAGAATTGTCTGGAGTGTGTGCTGTTGTGCCCTGCGATGGGTTGGCACACTGTCCAGGGTGTCCGTGAAATAGGCTCCAAGTTCCCTCTGACCCTGTGTAGGATAAGCAGTAGGGAAGATGGATGGATTTCGTTGTAGTGTTATTTGAAGGCCGAATTTTTAATGTTTAATAACGAGGAGGTAATCTGACGAGTGTAAACATACAGCTGTTGATTGCTACGATTCAGCTTTTTGGCAGAATTGTAGCAATCTCCCCACTGCCTGAGACAAATCAACATCTAATCTTGCAGCCTGTCTACTGCACACTAAAATGTTTTGATCCGTACCCAATATAACCTCTTACTTCCATTTGCTAACAGACAAGTCATCTGAGACAGACCAGATGTAAGGCTATCACTTACAGACAGTGTTGTATTGCAAATAATCATTATCGTCCATAAAGCATGTGTTGCGTGTAATCAATGCTGCAAAGTTTTTGAGAAATTTCTGCAATGAGAATTCTGCACTCTTGGAAAATGAAAGAGTGGAATGGAATCCTACCAAGAAAGTTATCCTTCTGTTTATTTTCTGTACCATTTATACTACACCAGGTCGCAGGAAGCCTGGAGCCTATCCCAGGGGACTCAGGGCGCAAAGCAGGGACATCCTGGATGGGGTGCCAACCAATCACAGGGCACAATCACTCAAAACAGACAATTTAGCCAACAACGCATGTCTTTGGACTGGGGGAGAAAACCGGAGTACCTGGAGGAAACCTCCAGGAAGCACAGGGAGAACATGCAAACTCCACACACACATGGGGCGCAGTTGGTAAAGCGGGTTGTCCACTAATCTTAGGGTTGGCGGTTCGATTCCCGGCCCGGGTGATGCCAAAGTGTCCTTGGTCAAGACACTGCTCTGCTAGACATTGGTGTGTGCCTGAATGGGTGAATGAGACACAGCGCTAAAGCGCTTTGGATAAAAGTGCTATTTAAGTGCACATTTACACAAGGTTGAGGTGGGAATCAAACTCCCAACCCTGGAGGTGCGAGGCAAACATGTTAACCCCCCCCTGCCATGGCCCCCCAAGAAGGTTATGTAGAATCATTAACACCTATTTATTTATTTATTTATCTATCTATCTATTTATATTTATAAATAAATAAATAAATAAATATATATATATATATATATATATATATATATATATATATATATATATATATATATATACACACAACACACACACACACACACACACACACACACACATACACATACACTCTAAATAAATAAAGAATTCAGGTAGAATGCTTCAGGTTCAAAATGGTTCAAACTAAAGTGAGTTGTCAAAGAGTGTAAAGAGGTAAAACCTTACAAATGTCCATATTGCTTTTGTATTATAATGGCCAGCTATTGTGATATCTGGTCACTCTCTCCATCTTACTCATGGCCTTAAAGTCTCCATGAACATATCATTTTAAACTATTCTAATAATTAGTGGAGAATTATCTTAATAAACTGGTTAATAATTGGTTTTATTTTAGTTCCCAAAAAACAAAAAAGAATTTCTTAGCACAGCACATCTTTACATACAGTATTTGCCCTCATACAAAAGCCAAGATTTAGAAATTTGGGAACTACTTACATCCCGAATTGTTAATAAATAATTTGCCATGTGCCTGCATTCTGCTATCTTCTTGCTTCGTTTTAGCATTTCCTTGTTTTGCTCTGTGACCTTGCGGCTTGTTGATATCTTCTAGATACTGTACCTGTTTGCATATTGATCGTAGGTAATGCACTGAACTTGTTCCTTGATAATATGTATAACTTCTGGAATTGTTTAATGTAGTCAAACAGAAGTTGTTTACATCCTATTTTTCTTATCTATGCTAATTGTTAATGCCTTGCTTAGCTTTATCTTACCGAATGTCATGAATGACCCATCTCAATGAACAACACAGTTTCCAGTCCATCCAGCTCTGCTCGCTTGTCGAGATCAAAAGATGGATATGAGATGAGAGTTTGGGATTCCGTGGTATTTACATCTAGATGTGTTAACCAACATAAAACACAGAACCTTTTGTGAAACAGATTCAGTAAATTACACTTAATATTTGGTTGCATATCGCTTGCTTGCAATAATTGCATCAACTGTGTGACTCATTCACTTCACCAAATTGTTTGTTTCTTCTTTCGTGATAAAGCTGAGTTGGCAGTGTGTTTTGGATCATTGCCTTGCTGCATGATAAAGTTCCTCCCAATTAATTTGGATGCATTTCTCTGTAAATTGGCAAACAACATCCATCCATTCATCCATTTTCTATAGCACTTATCTTACAGGGTTGCAGGTAACTTGGAGCCTGTGGGCATGGGGCACAAGGCAGGGTACACCCTGCACGGGGTGCCAATCCATCAGAGGGCACACTCACACACCCATTCATACATTACGGACACCTTGGACATGCCAATCAGCCTACCACACATGTCTTTGGACTGGAGGAAAAAAATGGAGTACCAGGAGGAAACCTCCACAGCTCAGGGAAACCATGCGTCCATAACCGTCACATCACTATACACTAGTCCACCAATTAAGATGGGCAGCAAAACATTAGACTCTTCGTCCATTGGATATAGATGAATTGTCACTCATCTGTAGTGACACCAATTAATGTCACCGTTTCAAAGTGGGTCCTACCCTCTGAATGTATGAAGAGACAATGGACAAAGAAAAAATGCAACTTTTCTGCAGCTGACTGACTTTAAGTCAGTGACTTATAATGGCACAGAAACGATCACATCCTTCGGGGGCTGCTGAGTGGAAGACTAAACAGACACGCAAAGAAAGTGTAGCTCGTGATGCAGGGATGTGAGCTCTCATCATCTATTTTGGAGTGATTGTAATGTATTCTAAAAATAAACTGGGCCTTGTTCTGCCGATCAGAGTCATTTCGGGGTAGATCCTTTGCCAGTTCAAAAGAGTGTGAGCGCCGTCGACACGTTGAGACTGTCAGACACTTGCGTCAGGAGCCGACTCGCAAAATACTAAAGTAAAAGTAAAGAAGTTTGTATTCAAAGTCAAAGAGCAAACACACTGTCTGTATATCTTCTAAATTCTGATGATGTTTACATTTCTGCTTTAACATCATATTTCAGCTATTCTATTTACTGAAATATAAGCATAACATTTTATGAAGAAATGAACTATTCTTTTTGCTTAGTAGTTTGTATCTTTCACTTCCACTCATATTTGATTTGTGTATATCATCCATAGTTAAGGTATTTCACTGCAATAGATAATATGACTATATTTATAGTCTATATTGGCTCAATAGGAGAGGGAAATCCTGTCCATACCCAGCTAAGAAAAAACATTAAAGGCACTGATGATCATTTTCTGAAGTGGTGTGCAGGAAGTGTTCATATGTAATTATTTGTTGGCAATGTAATGTTGCCATGTATATATTTTTTTCTTTTCTACCTGGGTAAAAAGAAACACCTATCAGTCACATGTTCCAGTATTTGTACTATCCAACAAATTGGGTGGTCTGTTACAAATAAGGTTGTTAAAAGCACTGGTAATTTGGTATCAAGTAGGTACTAAAAATAAAAAAGTTGACAATACCAGATTTTCATAAATACTGGGTGTAACGGTTCAGGAACTTTTCATGGGTGCACCCTGCTATAAGAAGACACTGGAGCCAATGGCTACGTCCAAAACTGCATACATATCTACTATATAGTAGGCGAAATATATGCTAGAAATATACCGCTAGATTAACCAGGCTTTCATGAAGAGCGGCTGCTTACCCGCAGTATTTGTTAAAGCAGTTCAAGCAGATGAGTTTAAAATGATGGAAAATGACGCTCTGCATTATGAATGTCGTTGTGTAGTTTAATTGGAGTGTTTTTATTATTGCAAGAAAACATCCTCGTTTTTGTTTACTTAATGGTTAGCATACGCGCGTTTAACGCTAATACAGTCAGGAGTCCTTATTAACCATTTAATGCTTTAACTTTTATTGGGGTAACATAAATGGGAAGACATGATGGGGTATACTAATTTTACACACCAGAGGCTTTTTGATTAGCTATATATCTGAAATTAATGTGTAACATTGTTTATGTCTTTAATATCAGTCAGTAAAGAAAACATTTCTACTCGTGTCTGGATAACTCTCGTAGCTTTAATAGTAATGATATACATGAAGTATACAGAATGGCATTTAAAAAAACAAAAACATTTTATATTGATATTTAAATTTATTAATAAAATAGTGCTGTACCAAAATTGGTACTGAGTACCGTGGAATTTTACTGGTATTGGTACCAACTACTGAAATTTTGGTACCGTGACAACCCTAGTTATAAAATACACTATATTCTATATCATTTAACACATCTATATATAAATTCCAGAAAATAGAAGCTGAAATTCCCAAACACTCGTCTCATATTTATCTTTTGATCTCAAACCCAAATGTCTTCAGTCTACAGCAAAAACAATTTAACTGGTCTGGCTGTTCCGATAGTTTCAGAGGTGACTGTATATAATCAGAACCCTCCATCCAATCAGAGTTAATCTTTCAAGTTCAAGTGGCTTCATTGTCATTTCAAACACATACAGCTGGTACAGTGCACAGTGAAACAAAACAACGTTCCTCCATCTACCACATGAGACGACACAGAACTAAATAAGATTTTTATATAACGTGCACGTGTAAACGTTCAGAGTGTGTGTGTGTGTTGTGTGTGTGTGTGTGTGTGTGTGTCAGTCCAGTCTCTGAGTATTGAGGAGTCTGATGGCTTTGGGGAAGAAGCTGTTACACAGTCTGGCCGTGAGGGCCCGAATGCTTCAGTACCTTTTTCCAGATGCCAGGAGGGTGAAATGTGTGTGTGAGGGGTGTGTGGGGTTATCCACAATGCTGGTGGCTTTGTGGATGCAGCATGTGGTGTAAATATCTATGATGGAGGGAAGAGAGACCCCAATGATCTTCTCAGCTGTCCTCACTCTCCGCTGCAGGGTCTTGCGATCTGATAAGGTGCAATTTCCAAACCAAACAGTGATGCTCCATAGAATGTGGTGAGGATGAGGGGTGGGAGATGGGCTTTGTTCAGCCTTCGCAGAAAGTAGAGATGCCTGTTGGGCTTTCTTGGTAATAGAGCTGGTGTTGAGGGACCAGGTGAGGTTCTCCGTCAGGTGAACACCAAGGAATTTGGTGCTCTCGATGATCTCCACGGAGGAGCCGTTGATGTTCAGTGGAGAGTGGTCACTCCGTGCAACAACCATCTCTTTCGATTTGTCCACATTCAGAGACAGGTTGTTGGCTCTGCGCTAGTCTGTTATCCACTGCACCTCCTCTCTGTATGCTGACATGATGATGTGATTGGAGCTGTGCACTGCTGTACAGTTGTGCGTCAGCAGAGTGAATAGCAGTAGACAGAGCACACAGCCCTATCGGGCCCCTGCTTATTGTGGTGGACCTGGAGATGCTGTTCCCAGTCTGGACCGACTGAGGTCTCCCAGAAGGGAAGTCCATGATCCAATTGCAGATGGAAGTGTACGGTCCCAGTATGTTCAACTTTCCAATCAAGTGCTGAGGAATGATTGTGTTAAGTACTGAAGTGAAATCTATGAACTGCATTCAAATGTAGGTGTCCTTTTTGTCCAGGTGGGTGAAGGCCAGATGTAGGGTGGTGGCGATGGCATCATCCATTGAGTGGTTGAGGCGACACACGAACTGCAGCGGGTCCAGTATGGGGGGCAGCAGGGTCTTGATGTGCCTCATGACGAGCCCCTCGAAGCACTTCATGATGAAGTTTGCAACCCAGTATGAGTAACTGAGTAAAATATAGCCCTTTTTAAATGGAAATTTATCAGTCAACCTTGAAACCATTGCATTGTTGCAGTGCCTGTAAAGGTGGAGACAGTTCAGAATTATTTGAAGAAAGGGAGCTGATTCTGACTGGCAGCTGTCAGTCAACATGAGTGTGTGTGAAAGCTGTGAAAAGAATTCAGTGTTATTTGATTGGCAACACATTCAAGTGTTAAGTACCAGAGTTCATAGCTAGCTAGTATTTAGTCAGTCCTTTTAGGAAATGTTGCACAATGGAGAACAAAGCCTTCCTTCAGACAAGGCCGCTTAATTGACATTAATTTCAAGTTCTCATGTAATGCAGTGTAAGAAACAGAGGTAACGTTTTCCCCCATAATGCACTGATAACGTTTTATATTGATCTCTGTTGAGATCAGTTAGCCAAATTACTAGCAAGGTAGCCCTTCATTTACATTGTAGCTAACAAGAGTAACTGAAAATTAAACCATATTTTATGAAGCATGAATTTAAACTTTCAAACATGTTAAATGTGTTAACTCATCTCAAGCAACTGTGTCTTTTTTTACAATGTTACTTTGCTAATAATGGCTGCAATTTGCTTGTAAATGAATGAGTAAATGTGTGCAACACATTAGTCAGTACTTTGTACTTCCTCCCTTTGCCAAGATCACAGCTCTGACTCTTCTCCTATAATACCTGATGAGGTTGGAGAATACATGGCAAAGGATCTGAGACCGTTCCTCCATACAGAATCTCTCCAGATCCTTCAAATTTCAAGGTCATGGCCATAGCAGGACCTTGATTTTGTGATCAGTAAACCATTTTTTGTTGATTTTGATGTATGTTTTGGATCATTGTCCTGCTGGAAGATCCAACAACGGCCCATTTGAAGCTTTCTTGCAGAGGCAGTTAGCTTTTTATTTAATATCTGTTGATGTTTGATAGAGTCCATGATGCCATATTTAACCGTGGGCATGAGGTAGTTTTCCATATGGCTACCTCTCTGTGTGCGCCAAAACCACCTCTGGTGTTATTGCCTTATTTGTTTATTTTGGTTTCATCTGACCATAGAACCTGATCCCATTTGAATTTCCCGTAAACTGAAGATGCTTGAGTTTGGTTTTGGATGAGCGTAGAGGCTTTTTCTTGAAACCCTTAAAGACAATAAAGACAATTTTGTCTTATTTGCTCCTATTTAACATGGGGTGCCAATATTAGTGGAGGGCATTGTATGGTATAAGGGTGAATGTCTTCAAGTAACAGGGTTGATAATCCTATAATGTATGACTAGTGGAAAAGGATGTTTCAGGATGTTTCATGATCTATGCAACTTGTTTCATATAATAATGTCTGACACACATCCTAGAAACCACAGGCTTGTCAAAATAAATACATAGACAAACACTTTTTTTGTTACAATGTCAGATCCTCATCTGAGGTAATTTCAGAAATGTTGGGAAACATGGGTCCTGCTCTCCTCAGGAGTCAATCTGAGTGTCTATTTTTAGTGGGAGCTACACAGCAGCTCTCTACACAGCAGATGGAAGTTAGAGGGGAACAAGGTGCAGTTTACAGTAAACAGATTTTTTACCCTTGGCAGGTCATGGGGAGCACTCGAACACAGCGACCATTTAATAACAGAACAATGCCAGCAAACATGACTTTGAATACTCTTGGGAAATGTACAGATTTTCTTGAGTCAGATAAACACTCTGTATACTGTAAGCTTGAAAAAACCCTATTTTTTACATATACTGTACATATACACATACACACACACACACATTGTGTATATATATATATATATATATATATATATATAATAGAGAGAGAGAGAGAGAGAGAGAGAGAGAGATTGAATACAAACATTAATTTATTTTAATACAAGGACCTTATATCAGTATGTAAAAACTACATAGTGCCATAACTTTTCCGAGTGTGTAAAATATGTGACGTACCTATTAATATTCATCATATCTGTTAGTGATTTTTAATTTTTTTTACAGCAAAATCTTGCATTTTGCATTCACGTCAACAAGAGAGAAGTGCTTAGAAAATTTACTGTACATTAGTTATAGAGAGAGAGAGAGAGAGAGAGAGAGAGGAGAGAGAGAGACAGACGTTTGTTGCACAGATATTGAATGCCTTAAACTCTGGCATTTGCAACTTATTGTGAGCACAGCATGATAGCATCTTAGCACAACGTTAAATGGCTCTTAGCTTTGATGTAAGCTGAAAAAGGGCGCTTAAATGAACCCCAACGATCGCTGCGTCACTCTACTGAAATGGTATTTTTGAACCATTGGCATTTGGAGTTCAAACAGACACTGGACTAAAGTGCAGCAAACATTATTAGAAACAAAATAACATTGCGAGCGTAATATTGAAATGTGACATGAAAACTTGTTCAAGTATGTGACAGGAAATCAACATCATATTCATTAGTCAGTCAAATTTAGTTATCTGTCGATGTTATATCAAACATTATACAGTGACCCATATAAGAATCCCAGCCCCACTTTTTTTTAACAATTAAATGGACACTTTTAAATAAATCTTTGAAGTCAATTACTTGCTGAATCAAGTCTGGACAAGGCCAATAATACAACAATTTACATTTTGTGTAGTAATGATGCAATAATGATGGAAACAAAAATCAAAGAAGTTGTCATTATGATTCCTTAACCACCCCAGAACTTTAATACACATTTAATCACAGTTTAATCACATTTTATTGGATGCTGTTGTGAATAACAGGATTAACCAATCAGGATCATGTATTTTTCCCATTTCTGTTTGAAAGCTACAAGCCAGCTAGCTAAACCCTGAGCATAGAGATTTCACAGAAACAGCTGATGAAGTACTTGAGGTGTACTGCAGTAGGAAAAAGAAGGGTACATCTGGTTTTATAAGGACAAATGTCACTTGTTTTCCTATTACTAGCATATTATTTTAACCATTGTCAGTGTCAAAGTTATTTGATTTCCTACACCTATTAAAATTATTAGTACGGCATGAGTGATTTCAGAGTGTTTACTTATCAATTTAATTGTACACATCATGCAGTGATTTTACTGGTTTATTAATTACTGGTTATACTACCGCCTGTACAGCACCTGATTTTATATAAAGTTGTCTGTAATTTATTTTTTTCCTTCATAAATGGCTAAGTTTGACTTTGGAAATGCATTTAAAATCAGTAGAACTGTCCAAATTTACAAACACGGACCAAGTCACAGCAAGGCCGTGTGGCGTCCATCAGAATTACGTCATCCGTAAAAGTGTAATAGGAAGCAATCAGTAGCTCATATCATTAAAGTCTTGCAGGGTATTTACCTTTTTACAGAGCTGTAAATTTTTACAGGTACTGAAGACAATGAAAAGCAAAACAATGTTTTATAGCAAAGCCTGTGAAAAGAGACTTCAGGGTCACACACACACACACACACACACAAAATTATTACTAGACCTAAACTTAACATTAACCTAAACCTTAGTAACCATACTACATTTTGCTTATTAATAACAAGACATAAATTGGAACTAAATGAAAAATTAATAATAATCATAATCATAATCATAACAGAGAAACAATAAAGGAAGAACATTTGGTACTATTTTGTACCAAAAAAACAATTTTTTCTAAGAGATTTTGGAAAATAATTGACAGTGCCAAAGAATATAAAATTTAAAGATAAATGTAATGAATACAGAATATAGAAATAATCTAAGGCTAAAATTCAACTTTTTGAAATGTGTTTTTATATAACAAAGAAAAATGCATTTATGGAATAACACATGGCTTTGAAGCTTTGAAGATAACATTACAAGCTACATTTTTACTTCTTATTAGCTTCGAGAGAGAGGAAAAATGAGATTCTAGTGAGGGAATGAGTGTTTATAAAGTGAAAACAGGAAGTAACTTATTTTAACAGACATTAAACATAACTATAAATGGATAGAAAGTATGGTGTGTCGCAAAACGTGTAACTGTAAAAATTGCTGTAGTACAAGAGAAATAAAAAATGGAAGGGTGTAGTGTTATAGGAAAATAATCAACAATGGGCTGATGGGCTTTAACCCAATGTGGAGGTAAGAAACTGGTAAAGACGTATTTAGAAAGTTGTTAGCGCTAGTTCTGTTGAATGAAATGTAACGCTCTGATTCCTTTCGACTAAATTCTAGGTGACTTATCTTTGCCGGCGTACACAAATAAACCTAAATGTGGCCACATTTTGATTAATTTTACTAATACGATTTACTTATAAACAGTTAAAGAACCACAGTCTAACAAGTTGAGAATAACATTACAATCTCACTCCATCAGCTTTAGCACCTATGCTGTAAAACATCCTTGTCTATTATATTCAGAGACTCAAGTCATTAACAGGTCCAACTCCAGGATGTCAGCGACCCTTTTAGGGCTTTTATTCTTAATGAGTGTGTACTTGTGCGCCGAGGTGTTGAGAGGAAAAGATTGGCACCATGCGAATACCGAACACACTCCAAGTGCATTAAAGAAGCTGCAAATGGCACTGTCACAACAGGGCAGAGTCTGGAAAAGGTCATCTAAAAAGCTCATACATGCTGAAGAGATGTTATTTTAAGCATTATTCATAGCAATTAAAAGACAGAGAGACCGGGGGGGGGGGTCGTAGTGAAAGACAGCAAGAAAGGAAGAGGGAGAAAAAAGGGGATAGGTAGAGTATTCAACGCTCTAATCGAAATGTTGCTTCTGACTTTTTAGTGAATATAAGTGTGTAGAAACATGAATCACGGATGCTTCAGGCAGACAGGAGCTCGAACGGAAAAGATCAATCTCTTTCTATCTGCATAAAATCATATGGAGTTTTACAGAAAATGTAGCACATAAAAGTCACTGCGCTGATATATGAACTGTCTGAATAAATAAAGTTCGTTGAAAATATTGCAATGCACGTAGCGACATCATCGGAAGCCAGTCTCATCATTCTACTTTAGCAGAATTGTTTCTAAAGCTGGGTTTACACGGTACAGTTCTGTGGCAAAAAGAATTCTTTGGTCACGAGTTGAAATTGGTGGCCTTAGATCATATAATGTGTTCACCAACCACTGAAAGCAAAGTGTCCGAAATTCTTGAATAAAATGTTGCTGTCATCTAAAAATGTACCAATAGGAGGATGGCGAATGATTACGCAAAACTGACAAGACAGTTACAACAACGGTAAACGTCAATGGTAATGGATGATAAATGATACATGCTAATGTGCAAAAAAATAAATCTTTATTACCTAAAGCTCACTTTGAAGAATATGTATGCAAACCCATTTTCTACCTGACCCGGATTACATAAACTAATTATGTAAAAAAAAAAAAATGTCATTAAAAAAAGCAGCATTAGGCAATATTTGTGCGACTTTGTCAAGATTAGGTCTCTAATGGTTAAACAAGTGGAGTTGAATACAATTTGAATGATTTTGTTTTTATCCTTGAGCCCACCCTTATATACACAAAGCTCCGCCTCCATGGTGTTTCAGCTAGAGTTAGCATTAGACATGACTGTCATAACATCACTTTCAAGTCCATTCAGCTGCTTTAAAAGCCATAAGTAATAAGTAATAATTTTATTGACCAATGAAATTGCAGTAAACTGTAAAACAGCCTTATTTTCAGCATGTTATGGTTCTAGGAATTTGGCTCAGAGGATGTTCAATCAAATGCCTTTCTTTTGTTCAATCAAAAGTGTTCTGGATCTTCTGAGAACATATTTACGTTACTATTTTAGATGTTTCTACAGCATTGCTACAATATTTTTGATTGTAGGAACGCTAACACTAGACTATCCATACAGTTTTTGTTTAGGAACATTGTGCAAGCATTGCAGGAATGCTATTTTTGGACACTTACAGTCGAACCTTCTAAGAACCATTTGCATACTTACTGAATGATTTAATAATGTTTCTGTTAGCTGGGAAGCAATGCATGTCTTTGGATCACAGTATGACAATTTTGAGAACCATCAAAATTGCTTTTGAGTTGCTAAGTGTGATATAAAGCGTTCATAATCTTTTCACACCTCAATCCTTATTTTTATATCGCATATTTCATATCAGTGTGTATGTGATTGTGCCCTGCGATGGACTGGCACCCTGTCCAGGGTGTACCCCGCCTTGTGCCCGATGCTTCCTGGGATAGGCTCCAGGTTCCCCGTGACCCTGAAGCAGGAATAAGCGGTTGAAGATGGATGGATGGATGGATATTTCATATCATTTTTTTTTTTTTTAGTCTGGTTTCCTAACACCTCCCAAACACATGCAACTGGATGGATTGGCTATACTAAATTCTCTGCAAGTGTCAACTGCAAAAGTGTGTGTGTTTGGTATCCTATCCAGGGTGTATTGTCACCTCACTTCCAGTGTTCCTGGGATAAGCGATGGATCTAGCAAGCCCCTGAGAGAGTAAAGCAGCTACAAAAAATTAATGAATTGAATTTTACAGCTACAGTCATCAAGTTTGGTGTAAAATGTCATCCCTTGATGTAAAGCATTTTCCACTAACCCTACTATAATTTTCCCATCCTTCCACTATCAAAAAATAGATTCATTTTTTACTCATCGATTTTCCAATCTATATCCATCAAACTGGGTATACAAGATTCAACTGTTGACCCAAATCACATAACTGCATTTCAGACTGATAGCACTCATCAATCTCTTCTTCCTTCCATTCTTTCATCCTCCCATAAGTCATTGTGTGTGACATTCAGAATTTTTGATTACCAAACCAATCAAACTTGGTGGTAAGATTCAACTACTGATCCAAAAGTGCATCTTCCTTTTGAAACTATTGTATATACCTATTGTAACTGCTTGTCTAATCCAACTTTGCTTCATCCCTCTCTTTTTTTCATCAATTCTGACACCATGATCCTTAAACGTTCAAGGAACAGGAATTAAACTGCACCTGACTAAATTTCATAGACAGGGCTCATACATCCAACTATCCCATCATTCATCCCTGCACCACCTTATAAGAACCCATTTCTTTTGGTCATCCTTGAAATGTCTATCTAAATCCAACAGTCTCAATATTTCATCCAGATAGCACTCATCCATCTACACACGTAATTCATCTGACATGTCTCTATCACTCAAAAAACTAATTTTGCTCCTTCTGGATTTTCAAAATAGTGAATTCAACATGATATGTAAGATTTAAGAAAAAAAAAAACATGGCATGGGATGATGTTATTAGTGGCAGGGTGATAAGCCGTTGCCACTTTGTAGTTGATTATTTTTCTACAACTGTGCATCCCAAAGTGTTTTATTACCATTTATTCTCATTTATAACAACTTTACCTCTTTCTGTTACAAAGTTTAAGCAGCTCTTAAAAATGCTAAACAAATATCTTATGGGTTTTAAACCCACTTATGTGGAGCAACCACCATACACGTCCTTGTGTAGCGTGTTACTATAAAAATTATAATGTATTAGAACGAGCATGGAGCTGCTGTTATATAAAATTAATTAACATCAACTGACCAATCAGAATCTAGCATACCTATCATTATGCTTCATCTCATCCATCTATCCATACATCCATCTATTTTCTCTACCGCTTTTCCCACAGGGAACCTGGAGCCTATCCAAGGGAGCATGGGGCACAAGGCGGGGTACACCCTGGGCAGATGTGCCAGTCCATCGCAGGGCACAATCACATACACACTCACACACCCATTCATACACTACGGACACTTCGGACACGCCAATCAGCCTACCATGTATGTCTTTGGACTGGGGGAGGAAACCGGAGGAAACCCACGCAGCACAGGGAGCACATGTAAAATCCACACACACAGGGCCATGGCAGGAATCGAACCCTCAACCCTGGAGGTGTGAGGTGACCATGCTAACCACTATGCACCTTGCTTTACCTTATTTTCACCTTCATTTTCTCTATTGCATGGACTAAGTACATTGATGTTAAGAAATTTCCAAACATGAGCAGCCTGGACATTGTTTTTCCTAGCTACATTGTTTGTATCAAAATATGCATGAAAAAGACTAACAAGGGACTCGTTGACCATCCAGGTAACAACATAAAACTGGTAACATCCAGGTAACAACATTGATTAAGAATCAAGCGTATGTAAACTTCGAGTATGACTTTATCCAGATTAAGGTCATCAATAATCACTCTGTACGTTTACATTGACAATAATCCAATACTAACCTGATTAAGACGATACTCCAATTAAGACACTACCATGTAAACCGAGATTATTGATTACCTTAATATGGCTAAAGTCATACTCGAAGTAAACACAAATCGAATTACGATGTGAGGAGTATTCCTGTTTTAGTCGCATTATCGACATGTGTTACAGACATAAAGACACCTTAATCACACTATGAACGTCGTGTGGGAGTTTTCACCGCATTTTGCGACAGGAGCAGACGGCAGTGCTCAACCGTTTGACGGCACAAGAGAGCACCGCTGCGTCAAAACAGGCACAGGGTCAGGCGATCGGCAATTGGACATAAAGCAGGCTAAACAAGAATCAAACAATGAGGTTAATAACAGGATCAAAACTATGAAACATGAAACTATGAACAAAGGCTTGAAACATGGAAAACTCGTGCAATACTTCGCGTCGAGCAATGAGACATGAGGGGTTTAAATGACAAAAGTAATTTAGGGTGAACACAAAAGAGTTGAGACAAATGAAAACACATAAGAGAACAACTAATGGCAATACAGGGGCGGAGACAGGACAGATAAACATAACAAATGCATATGTAGAAAGTAAACAAAGTCAACGTCACTATTAAAACCCGGAAGCGAGGGGAAATCGTGACAACCTTGTGTCAACTGTGCAAATGACAAATAAACAAACTTTGACATATATATATATATATATATATATATATATATATATATATATATATATATATATATATATATATATATATATATATATATATATATATATATATATATATATATATATAATATATATATATATATAATATATATATATATATATATATATAAACAAGTTTAAACTGTTTTGTTATAATAAATAAATTTTAATTTCATTTATTTACATACATTTATTCATTTAGGAGACACCTTTCTCCAAAGCAACTTACAAATGAGAAAATTCAAGCAAAGTGATTTTTCAAGCAGAGAACAATACAAGTAGTGCTACCGTACAAGATCCATTAATTGAGTTCCAGGAGAAGCAAAGTGCGCAGAGTCGAGGTGTAAGTGCAATTTAAAAAATAAATAAATTATGGGTTGGTTAGATGTTCATGGAAGAGGTGGGTCTTTAGCTGTTTTTGAAGATGGTGAGAGACTCTGCTGTTCGGATTGAGGTTGGAAGTTCATTCCACCACTGAGGGACAGTTAGTTTGAAGGTTCTGGAAAGGGACCTTGAGTGGTGCTGAGTAGGTACTACTAAGCGTCGGTCGTTGATCGATCGCAGATTGCGTGAGGGAACATAAGCCTTCAGGAGAGAGTTGAGGTAGGAGGGTGCTGTTCTAGACAAGGTCTTGTAGGTGAGCATCAACGCCTTGAATTTGATGCGGGCGTCTACAGGAAGCCAGTGGAGGGAGATGAGGAGGGGTGTGACATGGGTTCTCCTGGGCTGGTTGAAGACGAGGCGTGCTGCAGCATTCTGAATCATCTGAAAATTTAATTTATTATTTATTTCTTCTCCTATTTCTCATATTATTTATTATTTATTTCTTATCCTTCTACTTCAGAGTTATGTACTATTATGAAAAGAATTTTCTTTCAGGCGTTTTGTCCCCAGGACCTGCAGTGTGCTGTGTTGTAAAACAGACTGCATCCCATTATAAGAAAATAATGGCGGCAGTTGAAGTTAGCAGATTTGATATTGTGGCAGGTTTTCCAGATGAAAATAAATAAATAAATAAAGTAAATAAATAATTGAGAGAGAGAGAGAGAGAGAGAGAGTGAGAGACTGAAACCTAAAATCAGATGATGGAGTTTGTTTAGAAGTGACTGGTGAGTTGTGCTGTGTTTATTATCATTAGAGAGAAAGCAAAGCTAACAGTTGCTGCTATGAGATGTTGAAAAATAATATTTTCTTAATTATGGAGATATTATTATTATACAAGTAGCTTGTATATTATTATTATTATTATTATTATTATTATTATTATTATTATTATTATTAGTAGTAGTAGTAGTAGCATTGTTGTCGTTAATAATAATAATAATAATAATAATAATAATAACAACAACAACAACACTGAGCATCTGACAGCCTTCATGCTGCTCAACAACTAGCTTCATAATAATAATAAAAAAAAAAAAAAAAAAAAAAATAATAATAATAATAATAACAACAACAACAACACCGAGCATTGAGCAGCCTTCATGCTGCTCAACAACTAGCTTCATAATAATAAAAAAAAAAAAAAAAAAAAAAAAAAATAATAATAATAATAATAATAATAATAATAATATGATTATGATCATGATGAAGCTACTTGTTGAGCAGCATGAAGGTTGTCAGATGCTCGGTGTTGTTATTATTATTATTATTATTATTATATATGTATAAGCTGAAGCGTTGTTGAGCAGCATGAAGGCTGTCAGATGCTCGGTGTTGTATTATTTTTTTTTTTATTATTTATATATTTATGATGATGATGATGAAGCTAGTTGTTGAGCAGCATGAAGGCTGTCAGATGCTCGTGTTGATTATTATTATTATTTTATTATGTATGTATGTATTATTTATGATGATGATGATGATGAAGCTAGTTGTTGAGCAGCATGAAGGCTGTCAGATGCTCGGTGTTGTTATTATTATTATTATTATTATTATTATTATTATTATTATTATTATTATTATTAAGCTAGTTGTTGAGCAGCATGAAGGCTGTCAGATGCTCGGTGTTGTTATTATTATTATTATTATTATTATGAAGCTAGTTGTTGAGCAGCATGAAGGCTGTCAGATGCTCGGTGTTGTTATTATTATTATTATTATTATTATTATTATTATGAAGCTAGTTGTTGAGCAGCATGAAGGCTGTCAGATGCTCGGTGTTGTTATTATTGTTATTATTATTATTATTATTATTATTATTATTATGATGATGATGATGAAGCTAGTTGTTGAGCAGCATGAAGGCTGTCAGATGCTCGGTGTTGTTATTATTGTTTATTATTATTATTATTATTATTATTATTATTATTATTATTATTATTATTATTATGATGATGAAGCTAGTTGTTGAGCAGCATGAAGGCTGTCAGATGCTCGGTGTTATTATTATTATTATTATTATTATTATTATTATTATTATTATTATGATGATGATGATGATGATGATGAAGCTAGTTGTTGAGCAGCACGAAGGCTGTCAGATGCTCGGTGTTGTTATTATTGTTATTATTATTATTATTATTATTATTATTATTATTATGATGATGATGATGATGAAGCTAGTTGTTGAGCAGCATGAAGGCTGTCAGATGCTCGGTGTTGTTATTATTATTATTATTATTATTATGATGATGATGATGATGATGATGAAGCTAGTTGTTGAGCAGCATGAAGGCTGTCAGATGCTCGGTGTTGTTGAGAAAGGTTTTTAAAAAAAATAAATAGCTTCATCCGAAACTTGCCCCGAAGTCAACCTCCTTTCTAACCGTGAGCTATTGGTGCTTCTGCTCTGTAAAGAGGAGGCCGGGGGAACTCTGCTCAATCTTAACCAATCTCTAATGTACAGTTGTGTAAACTGCGTGCGCATTCACGCGGAAGAAAAGATGTTTCATCATCAAAACAGAAGCAAAAGACAACACACCGGTGACACGTGATCACGGCCTCGGCTACTGCAGTGCACAGAGCAAAGAAACGCATCTCCATGATCAGTACTGATCAGAGAAAAGGTCGCTGTGTGTCTAATCACAGGAGGGGTGTTACAAGCTCGCGCCACCAACGATGACGTGTGCGCGGTTTTCCTTCTTTCTTTCTTTTAAAGTCTTGAACATTCTATGATGCGCGTGCTGATGGAACAATATTTCGACTATGACGTCAAGGCCCATAGCAACCACAAGGTCCATAGCAACCGTGGTGCCTATAAATACTGGTACAACACCTAAACACCTCAGTGTGTACTAATCTAATAATGTAGGCAAAAGATGTCTGATCTTAATGATAAAGTAATGATTACAGGGGAGCAAAGCTGGCTCTGTCCAGGTAGGTTGTCTAGGTTGTCTTTCCCTTTTTTTTTTTTTCTAAGATGTCCTGCAATAAATGATTGCAAAAAAGGTCAATTCTGGGTCGAAACTGAAATATTTTGTTTATTAAGACCATTTTAAAATAGTTTTGTATAATTGTATAAATATGACAATTTTTGTAATTTTAAAATTTTTAGTTTTTTATTATTTTTAAATTTTTATTACTTTTTAAAAAAATATATATAAATGTAATCAATTCATCATCACTTGTACGCACACGTTTCTCTGGCACACTTTGCTCGGTGCTGCGCGTGCGCTCATCACCTCCACCTGTATCACCTGTATCATGCCTGCATCATTTCCCGTGCACGCGGCTTTCTCTTCAAAGTAAAGCTCTCTAAATCGGGATGTAGTAATGTTGTAATGCAACGATAACCGTCGGTTAGATCGAGAGGGAAATCTGAGCGCAGAGCACTGAAGGGTGGGACTCGTTTTTCAGCGGCTGAAATTACGCTGCATCCCTGCTTATAAGTAAATATATAGACCTAAAGGAAGAAAAAAAAGCTATCTGCTTTGAACTTTTTATTTTATTTTTTTAATGGCTGAATAGCTTCAAATCAGAATTGTCGGACATAGTGACTAATCTCAAAAGTTAGGCTATCTAAAAAGGTTTTTACCGATTATGAATATCCAAGCCACTTGAAACAAGTTTCTCTGGAAACAGTATGTTTGTGTATTGTATTTATTTGATAGCAACAGCTACGCGAACGAACATGACATGCCACGATTACTTTCTTTCTTTCATGCAGAATGCTTCACTAACAACACAGTGAACGATGAAGAGTACACTTCCCACTGCACTTTTTGTAGCTATTTTGTTTCTTTGGTGGAGGATGCACCTCCGAGCTCATCGGTGGATCCGTGTGCTGAGAAGAAAACGATTTTTGGACGCATTCTCAAGTTTTTCCGAAAATTCAAAAAAACGATCTCAAAAAGAAGATTTACTGGTAATGGAATATTATATGGATTTTTGTTTTTTAACCACAATGACATGTTTCTAGTGATTATGAATATTATAACCACACTTCTCTCACCGTTTGAAGAAATAATCCCATCTTGATTTGGATATTTTATTCCGTTCTTGCGTAAATGCTCCCGATCTTTCATATTGCGAGGGGATCTCCTGTGCACAGCCCTCTTCAAGTTTTTAGTAGGATTTAGATCTGGGCTCTGGGCCATTCCAAAAAAATGTCGATCTTCTTCAGAATCCATTCCTTTGATAACTTGGAGTTGTGCTTTGGGTTGTTATTGTGCTTCATCTTCAGCTGTCTAACTTTATTATTTCTTTCCTGTAGCAAGCCTCAGCTCCAATGCAGTGGACAATGAGGAGAGCTTTGTTTGTGGCTGTTCTGTTGGCACGGTGACGGACCAGCCAGCAGTTTCGGTGAATGAGGAAGAAGAGCTTGAGACAATTGGATACTGGCACTGCCGAAGTATGTTGTATATCTTTTATTGCTATAATGTTTGACATAGGCCTTCAAACAAAATCCTAAATGTGTCAAATAATTGTATCAAATAATCTCTACATGAAGTTCCTAATATGCCACAATTTATTTCCTTCATTTAGATTGCCTCACCTGCAACACAATGTATGATGAGGAGGACTCTTTCACATGCACTTTTTGTGACCATTCTGTTGGCTCGGTGACGGACCAGACAGCAGTTTCGGTGGCTGAGGAAGAAGAGCTTGAGACAATTGGATACTGGCACTGCCCAAGTATGTTGTATATCTTTTATTGTTGTAATGTTTGACGTAGGCCTTCGAAGTAAATCCTAAATGCATCAAATAATTGTGTCAAATACTCTCTTAAAGTTCCTAATATGCCACAATTTATTTCCTTCATATAGAATGCCTCACCTGCAACACAGTGTACGGTGAGGGGGACCCTTTCTCATGCATTTTGTGTGGCTGTCCTGGAAGCTCATTGTCATCTTCCGGTAGCTGTGGATCTTCTGGAAGATCATCGCCGTCTCAGAATGAGGATTCTGAAGAGATTTACTCTGATCTGATAGGAGCTATTGATGTGAAATCTATGCCTGGTAAACCCAGCAACAGTGATGGAGAGTTACGTTCCTCTAGCACCTCAAATCAGCATGGTAGCACCAGCGGGAACACTGGTACAACAATTGTTATCCACAATCGACACTGGGAGAGTGACTATGAAGATGAGGAAAAAGCCAGCAGCTGCAAACAGCCTGCAGAAACATCAAAGGTTGGCTCTTCAGATGAGGACTCTCCCTCACATAGCAGGAACATTGGTGTGATCGCAGATCTGACAGATGAAGAGCCACACTGTTTTAAGACCGTGCTCAACAACCACAAACAACACTGGGAGAGTGACCATGTAGATGAGGAAATGTCAAATGTGGACTCTCCCTCACAGTGTGGTAGCACTAGCAAGAACAATGGTCTGATCACAGATCTGACAGATGAAGAGCCACACTGTTTTAAGACTGTGCTCAACAACCAAAAACAACACTGGGAGAGTGACGACGAGGATGAGGAAGAGTCAGGTGTGGCCTCTCCCTCACATCAGCGAGCTAGCATTTGTGGGAAGAGCGGGGTAACAAATCTCAAAGCAGGTAAGTCTAACACTCCACTCAAGAACCGCAAGCAATACCAGGACAGTGATGATGAGGATGAGGTAGGAGCCAGCAGCAGCAGTCAACAGCCTGCAAAAAAACCTAAGGTTGGCTCTTCAGATGAGGACTCTCCCTCACATCAGCATGCTAGCACTAGCAGGAACAGTGGTCCGATCGCAGATCTGACAGATGAAGAGCCACACTGTTTTAAGACTGTGTGCAACAACCACAAGCGACACCGGGACAGTGATGATGAGGATGAGGTAGGAGCCAGCAGCAGCAGCAGCAAACAGACTGCAAAAAAAGCAAAGCTTGACTCTTCAGATTTGGCCTCTCCCTCATATCCGCAAGGCAGCGCTAGTGGGAAGAGTGGGGTAACACATCTCAAGGCAGGTAAGTCTAACACTCGACTCAAGAACCGCAAACGATACCAGGACAGTGATGATGAAGATGAGGTAGGTGCAAGCAGCAGCAAACAGGCTGCAAAAAAGCAAAGGTTGTCTCTTCAGATTTGGCCTCTCTCTCATATCAGCAAGCCAGTGCTAGTGGAAACAGTGGGGTAACAGATCTCAAAGCAGGTAAGTTTAACACTTTTATCACTAACCACAAACCACACCAGGACAGTGACCATGAGGATGAGGAGGAAGCCACCAGAAGCCAATAGCCTGCAAAAAGCCTAATGTTGGCTCTTCAGATTTGGCCTCTCCCTCATAGCAGCAAGCCAGCACTAGTGAGAAGAGTGTGGTAACAGAATTCAAGGCAGGTGGGTCTAACACTCCACTCACTAACCACAAGCGACACTGGGACAGTGATCATGAGGATTAGGATAGCGCTATTGGGAAGAGTGTGGTAGCAGATCTCAAGGCAGGTAGGTCTAACACTCCACTCACTAACCACAAGCGACACTGGGAAAGTGATCATGAGGATGAGGATAGCGCTAGTGGGAAGAGTGTGTTAGCAGATCTCAAGGCACGTGCGTCTAAAGTAGAAAATCTGTCACTGCGTGATACAAGTTTCATTGTCAGCAGAGAACACACGTACTGCACATGCCACCAGTTCCAACATTCGGTTATTTGCGCAGATTAATTTGGAAAAACCAATTGGTCGTCCTCCTTTGCAGGACACCACAAGGACATACACAGAAATGCTGCACCGATAGCTGATCCCGAGCTCACAATCGAACCCGGACCCTGTAGTTGTGAAGCAGCAGCTACGCCACTAGGAATACACAAATTAGTGAGCATGTTGTCCATGCTTAAATGAATGTAATCAGTTACTGTTTCTGTAGTCTCAGTCGGTACGTTTACATGGACAACAATAATCCAATTATTAACCCGATTAAGATGATACTCTGATTAATAAACTACCATGTAAACAGCGATTATTGATTAATCCGGCTAAAGTCATACTCGAAGTAAACAAAACTCGAGCCACAGAAGTTTTGGGATACTGTTCTGTGGAGCGATGAAACAGCGATGAACGTTTCAACACGAAAAGAATGAAGAAAGAACACTGTCCACAGTCAAGCATGGTGGTGGCTTGGTGATGCTCTGGGGCTGCTTTGCATCCTCTGGGTATTGGAAACCTGCAGCGTGTGGAATTCAATATGGATTCATTGAAGTATCAGGAAATCCTAGGAGAATTGGCTCCCAGTGAAATCTTGCATAGATTATAAAATACTATTATTAACTTATAAAGCACTAAATGGTCTCGCGCCACAGTATCTAAGCGACGTTTTGGTTTTCTATGATCCGCCACGCCTACTTAGATCAAAAGATGCAGGCTATTTAGTGGTACCTTGAATAGTGAAGGCTACAGCCGGGGTTATTGAACAGTCTTCCAATTAGTGTTCGGGCCTCAGACACAGTCTCCGTGTTTAAGTCTAGGCTTAAAATGTATTTGTTTACTCAAGCCTACCCTGACTGGACTTTCTGTGATGCTAAGCACAGGCCTAATAATCTTTTCTCTCCCTCTCCCCTTCTGTCGAGCTAAACACGATTTTATGTAGATATTAGAAGTCCTGATCCTTTCTGCTCTCCAGACCTGCCTGATCCATTTGGATGTCCTACCTCTGGATGGAGCTCCCATCTACTCCAATTCCAGATTGCTGGGACTACTGCTTCTAAGGCCAAAGTCTTCATATAAAACCATAATGAACTTTTTCACACTATCCGTTGTTACCCAGATGAGGATGGGTTCCCTTCTGAGCCTGGCTCCTCTCAAGGTTTCTTCCTCTTAATATCTTAGGGAGTTTTTCCTTGCCACCGTCGCCACCTGGCTTGCTCAACTGGGACAAATTCGCACATTTAAAATCTGTATAACGTGTTTATATGTTTTTGTAAAGCTGCTTTGAGACAATGTCTATTGTAAAAAATGCTGTACAAATAAAAATTAAATCGAATTGAATGATAGTGATCCCAGTTGTGCTCATTGAAAGGTGTTAGACTTTAAATGTTATAATACACAGTACCTTAAAAGTCAGCTACGTTCATTAGTGTAACACCACGGAAGTTAGGATCCATGTGCAGTAGGCTTAATAACACATTGAATACAAATCCAAGGATCATCAACAGTAAGCCGGTCCAGGTCATTCACAAAATTTCAGAATAAACAATCCAATCCACAGATCCAAAGGGTTGGTCAGGGTACGGGCAAGAGTAGACACATGGAGAATTAAGGTACAAGGCAAGGGCAAATCCAAAGAACAAAAGCCGGGAAACAGTTCCTTGCTAAACATTACACCAATCACAATACAAACAGCTCAGAACTAACGAGAATAAAGGCTTCAAATGCTTTAAATATTGTACACACAGGAAATGGTAATGAGTAATGAAGAAGTGCGCAATATTCATTGAAGGGCGCCCTCTGGTGGAATGGTGGCACACTGTCCATGATTGGTGCGGCAACCAATTATCTGACAAAAACTAACAGGTGTTTTTGTTATCAATCGCACACAGGCTTGGGGAGTAACGGAATACATGTAACGGCGTTATGTAATCAGGATACTAAAAAATGTAACTGTGATCCGTTACAGTTACATCAAAAAACAAAGTCATCAGATTACAGGTACATTTTGTGAAAAATGGGAACACTCAGGATTACATTTAAAACCAAAGAAATAACACAATATAAACAGCTGCTTGATTATAATTCTGGTTCTCTCTTGCCAGTCATGACTCATTTGAGCAACCTCCTATTGCGTAGTTAATTTGGTAGAAATGAACACAAATTGTTCTCTGAAACCTTTTTGTTAGGGTGACCATGGCATCTGATATTTTATTTTATTCCATGGGCATTCAAAGGATAGGAAAAATGTCAAACAAATCCAAACATTGAACATGTTTTAAGCTTAAAATAAGCTCTAAAAAAAAGTATTTTAGATCATATTGTTTATCTCTTGACTTTACTTACATATGTGGTCTTGAAGTAATCCAAAACTGATCAGGTTACATTACTTTCATATTGTGAGACCCGGATTATGTTACTGCTTTACATTCTTTATGTAATTTGAAACTGTAAAGGATTACATTTTAAAAAGGAAGCCCCCCAATCCCGGTCGTCCATCTCTTTACTTGGCTGCTGAGAGTCAGGATAAGAGATCTTGGCTCTCTTATTGGAGGTGTAGAGGATTTGGGATTATTGTTGCAAAATGGTTATTTATATGTGTTTTTTTTCTTTCAACCTTTAATTAATTTATTAGTAATCAGAATTGATCAGAGGGTCTGAATTGATTAAAAAGGATTCATTTGGCCTGCAGACTGCCAGTTGTATGGCAGCCTTGACATAAGGTCCTTCATGTTGGCTGTATTTTATGATTAATAAGAAAATCCAATCATTTCAATCAAATCTATTGGTATGCACATGATCAATACAGCCATTTGTTTTAGATTTTTCATTCCAGAGATTAAAAAAAAAAAAAAAGCATTTTAGTGTTAAAATGCTTTTAAAAAGTGTTAAAATTGTATTTCATAGGACTCTGGTCTGGTCAGGAGTGTGCTTATCATTAAAATCCTATTTGATATTCAGAGGCTGGGTGCATTCGAGGATGTTCGGGGCACTCCTACATTAGCATGCCCTTAGCTGTTATCACAGCCCTAATGACATCCTCCTTGCTCGGCATGCTGGGAAAAGGGCTGCAAGGGGGCTGCAGGGGGCCTCAGGAACCGTCGAAACCTCATCCAAGCACATCAATCGCTGGCATCCATCCTTTTTTTTTTTGGAGAAAAAAAAGACAGAGCCCTGCAGATAATGTCTTTCATGGTTCAATGGCCTTACAGGGGTTCCCCTCCTGCATGGCCTGGAAAAATGGGCAAATTAATAGTTGTGCTGAAACAAATCGGAATTACACCCCTCAATGCATTAACGTCAGTAGCTCAGGCGCTTTGAGAGGGAGGGGTGGGGAAAGATGGAAAAACATGAGACAGAAAAACAGCAAAGCTGGATGCAGATAGCATTACTGACATGAGGACAACAACATATTCGCATCTTCTGAAGGAGTACTTCATAGTTCTAGCTTAAAATCTAATCTTAGGCTTGAGAGTAGGTTTGTCATATGCAATCAGGCCCATAAACATTGGACATTGGCAAAGTTATTGTAGCTGTCGAAGGTCTAGACATGACTTCAAGTGTGGCATTTGTATGTGGAATTTCACATGAAAGATAGGAGAAATGATGAATTATATTAGTTTCCTTAAAAGACAAAAATCTGAAAAAAAAAATTTAACAAGGGTGTGTAGAATTTATATATCTACTGTATGTAAAGGTCAGATACATTTAAAAATCCCCCCCAACCCCCCAAAAAAAAAAACTTTATAATTATATATATATATATATATATATATATATATATATATATATATATATATATATATATATATAAACTATCAACTGTGTATATTTGTAAATGTAATATCGCTGGGAAACAAATGGCACCAGTGGTGGCTATATATCAGCTGATCAAAAAGTTCATAAAGTTCTCATTTACAACTCCGTACAATTTAAATTCTGCTGACATTCTGCTAATTTTCTTTTTGAGCAAGCAATAATTAAAAGAAATTGTGCTATATGACATACTATATATAGTGATGTTCCATTGATTTGCTCGGACTTCAAGATGATGCAATCGTGATGCAAATGTTGCCCAATCATTCAGTTCCACAGCTTTATTATTGCCCCTAGTAGTCAACAATTGGAACTGTAACAAATGCTAATACACGCCCGTTGGGGTGGGAATCACACTGCTCCATGCTTGGGGAAGAAGTAGCGGACAGGACAGTTAATGGCAGATTGGGTTCTTTAACCAAGAACTTGTATTATAGCAAATAACCGGAATTAGACCTAATAAATTTCCACAAACAAAGTGTAAGTGTACAGAACCATTTCTATTGTAAGATATAATGCAAGGATTGAAAGAGGGAACAGACGATTAAGGAGTGGATAATGTGTGTACATTAGAAACATGCCATCTTGTTTCCCCACACAAAGACGGAGGGGAAAAAAAATTAATATAAAAGACTGTTGTGTATGTGTGTGTTTTTTTTTTTGTCAGTAGTTGGGCTGGGTTAAAAAATATGTCTAAACCACCATACACATCCAAATTTGATTTCCCTCGATCACAAGGTCCCAGGAACTCCTGTATCAGAAGCTTGGTTTAGCATTCAAGATGACATTATTGTTAATTACTGTTTATTAAGAATGACACATTTACAAAGTACCTAAATACAGACTCTTGTGTAAACTCTTGAGGCAGGCAAAGTGTTTCTTAAATCTGCAACACAGTCAGGTGAAAGCAAGAATTTATAAATTTAGGACTACCTGCAAAATATGAGGCCATGTGTGTAGGATACCCAGCATTTCATATAGAGTACTGTACAAATGTAAAAATAGTGTTTGCTCTGATATCTGAGTGTTATTAATCACTCTCACAGGTGCGCACTCTGGAACAGGTACACGCAGATGGATAAAACAATAAAGTAATGCAAACTGAATGCAAACATGGATCTTGAGAATAAAGAATATTAGAACAATAGTAAATTTCTCTCTGTACAAAAAGAAACGATATTGTTAACACAACATTAGTATAGTATGATAATATATCACACAGGATGTTCACATTCAGCTTGGGCTATGGTTGTTTAGTGTATGAAAATAAATTTCCCCGAATCGGTCGATCTGCGTCAGTTCGTTTGCGACTTGCGTAAGTTCACGGATTCTAACTAGTAAATGGTGTTGAAACGAGAACGTCCAATGTCTCACATACAACCTTAACGTATGTAATAACGACGAGATCACATGGAAATGAACCTGTGTTAATCTGCTCAGCAAAAACGGCTTGATGTTGTATTTGGGAGCACATCTGATAGAAAATAAAACATTCTAGAGTTCAAACAAGAATTGAAGGTGTCAGCACTGACGGTGTAGACAGAGTGACAGTGAGGTAATTCAGTTTGGGATCTCCTGCTCAGCCATTTCCTCTTTCACACACTCCTCTTCAGCTTCACGTGCTTCCTCTTCCTCCTGAATAGAACCAGAAAGATCATGTTTACAGCTGGTCATTTCATGCGCCAAAAGAACAGTTCTTTCTTGTATCCTCCAGTAAAAAAACAAACAAACAAAAAAACAGCAATGATGAGTCATTCGACAAGTGGAATTATTGACAGTTTTTTTTTTTTCCCGAACTCTCCAATGGAAGCCAAGCTCTTTTCCTCCCAATCTCAGCATTAGTAATGTTCTGACCGGTGCTCTCATCTTGATCCGATTTTCCTGCTCAATTCGGATTTTCTGTCAAGGTAATCAGAGAACATGAGCTGCATCTGAATATCCCTACTACCCTACTATTCAGTAGGCGAAAAGCAGTATGCCAAAGGAGTACAGTGTCCGTAGTATGTGCAAAGGTGTGTGTTTACAACATTGTACAATGTAGCATGTCCAAATTCTCAATGTTCATAAAAGTGTCGGCAAGAAATACCCAGATGACCTACAGCTTCCTCCAAGATTCTGCATCATGGAACCAATGTAAGTAAGTAAAGTATGTCCATTTTATTTATAAAGCACATTTAACACAGTGAAGCGACAAAAAGGCTGAAAAAAAAAAAAAAAAAAAAAAAAAAAAAAAAAAAAAAAAAAAAAAAAAAAAAAAAAAAAAAAAAAAAAAAAAAAAGGTTTTTTTTTTTTATTGGTAATAGAAAAAGGTGCAAGGCGGATATCCAGTGGCAATTATATGAGGGGCAGCAACTGAAAAATGAGGGGCAGCAACTGAAAAAGCTCTGTCCCTCTTTGTTTTTAACCGGGATCGAGGGACATGCAAAAGAAACTTATCAGAAGATCTTAGAAGTCTGTTAGATGAATGTGGTGTAAGAAGAACCAATGGACACTGCGCTATCGCGACGGGCACAAAAGAGCTGTCAATAATGGCGGAAGGCATCGTGTCGGCTGTGTTCAAGTTGTAGGTCACATGACAATGTCAACATGGTGATCAGTACGTACTGTATACACGGCTGAGCAGTAGGTACGGGATTGAATGCAGTAGGTACTGTCACAGTACTTGATTTCAAATGCAGCCATTTTGAGCTCATTCATCTTAAATAACATGTACATTTGACTTTGCTAACATTAGACATGTATATAGTTAACCTCAATAAACTACATATATTAGAGATAATTAGGCCGGAATTTCAGCCACATAAAAAAAAACAACAACAACAAAAAAACAAGGGTTTTAAAGGCAGTGAAATGTTATATTTAACACTTCCCAGGACTATTCCTTGTTCCTCTTCAGGATTGGCAAGTATGTAACACTCTAGATGCATGAAATGACCAAATGTAAATGGGGTCAAAGATATTAGGAAGGTTTTTATTCGCATGTCTTACAAAAAGCGAAAGAAAAGGCAAATAGTTTTATGTTTTCATCCACTAGGGTTATGTGATTATTCTGAAGAGTGAGGGACAAGATGGCACACCGCCATGACGGGATACCCGGAGAAAGGAAATGTAAAAATACAATGGAATATTATATACGATGCAATATTAAGTATTAAGATGATAACTGATCTTTTTGTCAGATAAACAAGCAAAGTACAGTGAAATCCCAGTTTGAAGTCAGAGCGCACGGTCAGCCATGTTTTTAATAAATGAACTTGAATAAGGGCTAAAAGTAAAAAATCTTGATAATTATTTCAATTATTACACTTCTGCAAAGTCATAAACACACACCATGATACATTGAAAATATATCCCTCAGCCTTTATTGCGTATTCTCTCTTTCTTTCTTTTTTATCAATATGCCACCTTTTCAACCTCAGCCAAGCAACAAATACTCACAAGATACAACAGCGCACGGCCATCATGCCGGAGTCACTTAAAGCTCGCCGAGATTTAGAGGAGGACACAAATAGAAAACGACGGCCATCTCGACAGTTAAATGAGTCTGACAGATGCAATTATCCCCTCTTCCTGAGGTTAATACACACATCTACAGCCAGCCATGTGTGATTACCTATTCCCAACCACACACTGCCCTCATCCTACCATGGAAGGGCAGCTGTATGACGTGTACGTGCACACACACACACACACACACACCTGAAATGACACCTCCTCTTAGGAAACTTCGGCCTTTCTTATCTCGGACGGACCATCTCATTCATTATTTTGTCGATGTGTTATTTTCAGGCTGATACCGTACACACGTTGTATAAAGAGCTGCTGAAACATGACATGAACCTTTCAGTGCGAAAATCTCTAATAACCCTCTGAATAATGCTCATCATTTCTTTGTAAGTTCACCATTTCTAATACGATTTATTTAACCTACCGCAATCAGGAGTACAAGTGCTTTAACACCATGCAGAACATTGTAATGCTGTGGGTGTATAACCTTTTTGTTTTAAATGCCTCACGAATCGCGTTCATTCAAATGAATTTAATGCACAACATCAAATACACATCAGGAATGAAAACGAAGAAACTACATGCACACTCTTTACAGCACTTGACTACACGGTTCACTGTAATAGCCAGTAATCACAGTTCTTTTATTTATATGCAAGCTCAATAAAATGGACTATTTAACTTTGCTGCATTTATTCTTGATCACTCATATAGAATAATTAAAAAAAAATGCATTCAACACCCCAAAACAAAAATAGAGCGCGAGTCTACACTTCACATGCCATATGCTTAGCAGCAATGTCTGAGACAGTGAGACAGATGCGCATCCCTGATCCAATTTATCAGCTTTCTTCAGTTTTAAATGCTTCAAAGGAAACAGCGTGATAATAATGATGCTGCAAATGGAACTATCACAAAAAGTGCAAACATTCGGTGTAAATTGTTATTATTTTGTCTGCTGGGAAGCATGTAAATATCTTATGTAGCGTCTGCAGGGCAGGGCTAAATGAGGAGAGAAAAAAAAAGATCTTTAAACGAAATAACAATTCACATCGATCATCCTGTTCAAAAGTTTACACCCCCCTGACTCAATGTATCGTGTTGCGTTCTTGAGCATCGGTGAATGTCTGCACCTTTTGTAATAGTCGTGTACGAGTCCCTCAGTTGTCCTCAGTGTGAAAAGATGGATCTCAACATCATATAGTTACTGTTGGAAAGGGGTCAAATAAACAGAATATGCTGGAAAAGTAAAGAATGTGCAGGACCTGGAGGATTTTTCTGAACAACAGTGGGAAGTTTAACTGCTCAGGACAAACAAGGGACTCATGAAGAACTCTCACAAAACATAAACACAGTCGTGGGTCGTCTAGGTAACGACACACAGGATCATTTGTGTAAATTCAGTTATTATTGTGTCTTGTGGGCTATATGTGAACATCTGTTACGTGAATTAGATTATTCAGGGTGGGACTAAATAAAAAAACTAAATGCAATTTTTATGATCCCTCTTATTTAAAAAAAATGATTTGCATTCTGCAGATTCTGCAAGGTGTATGTAAACTTATGACCTCAACTGTAGATAGCTAATTAGGTAGCTGGAAGAAATTATGAATTAATGAGTTAGCTAACTTGCCAACAAACCTAGCAAGCTACTGAAACTCAACAGCATTTGACCAAGTTTGCTAGTCAGCTAACGATAGCTTTCTTTGTATAGTACTGATGATGGAGGTGATATTCACTTCAGCATATCGCACTTGGTTAGTTAGCATGAGAACAGAACAGAAAACAAGATTTTTCAATTAATGTTGTAAATTGTAAAAAAAAAAAAAAAAATTTGTACTCTAACTTGAGTAATTTTCTTGATCGCTACTTTGGACTTTTTTGTGAATAATTATTATTTTGCAGTGAATTATTACTACAGCAGAAGTAAGTCAGCGTGTTGTGTATTATATTGTGTTGCTGGGATTTGAACTCACAACCATGGAGAACCTTATAGAACTTAACCACTGGACTACACACAGACTATACACTATACAAGTCCATGCACTTTAGTGGAGTTTTAAGAGGCGTTACATGGGTTTATAAGGCACTGTTACCAAATAACCAGGAATTATAAGGACAGTTATTATGATTTATGAATCCAGGCTTTATATAAAGTGTTAGCAGATGTTGTATGGCCTTGATGGAGGACCGTCAAACTCTGTATGACAACATAATTCAAATCTTAGACCTGCAGAAGAGAGAAATCCATTTAACAGAGTGCGCAGGCTTTTTATTTTGCTCCATCCGGCTGTGTCACATTCCCAGAGTCGCTCTGTCTGGAGGGAACTTTTGATATATAGTGAGGCCCTTTATGAAAAATGCACCTCTTTTTCCTGAACTCTGGACACTCTGTCGCTGCTGGCCCTTGGGCAGATATAAATTCGCAGCTCGTGAGCGTGCAAGTGCCCGCTCTGCCCGTGCCATCCACCAAATCTCCCTGACAAGCCTGCCAATTTTCCAATTACCTGCCGCGCCGTATGTTATCGCCATGGCCGCTCGTGTGCTTAAATGAGAAACCACCTCATGCTAAATGTCTTAGTTAGGATAAAGCACCCCTCCCTTTTCTATATCCCCATATAGTCCCCTTTTTTTGTTGTTGGTGATTTAAAGCATGTCCCTGGGGAAGTGCCCCTGGACACTTGGGGGACTGATTTGCGGGTCCAGCCCATCGTCCCTCCTCCCATCTTTTTCCTCCAGGGACAGAAGATGACTCGTTTCGGTTGGTGAGTTACAGCTGAGACACGGCTGCTGCTGGCAGGATTGCATATAATGCAGCAAAGCTGCTCAGAAGTGTGAGATAGTTGAGAGAAATGGTACGAAAATGGTGTTTAATCGTCGCCTGTTTCTGGGTTCTGAACACTTTGACGATGAGGTGAGGCATGACAATAAACAGCAGTGGAGAATGCGAGTATATAAATGTACATTTAAGAGAGAGAAAGAGAGTTTGGTGAAGGAATGACCGTTTATAGCTGTTATAAAAGTAACTACCTTGTTTCTGGGATGTTCCACAACATTAAATGTAACTATAAACGGATAAGATGTATTACGTGTGGTTCATTACTAACGTAGAAATTTTAATTGGCTCACTTGCAGTAGTTTAAGGAGAATAAAACACTTCAGGATGCGCTGTTATTGAAAAATAAACAACACAGTGTGGTCACAGTAAGCCCACTTGACGCATCAAACCATACAGTCATTGAATATTTTCCTATAACAGAATGCCCCCAGGGGTTTTAGTTCTTACTTGGTGTATTATGTTATAATTATAAAATTGTATTATATTATTATACTGTCATACAATCTACCGTCATACATATAATCTACCGTCATACATATAATCTACCGTCATACATATAATCTATCATACAAATAATTTATCGTCATACATATAATCTACCGTGATACATATAATCTACCATACATATAATCAACTGCCATACATATAATCTACTGTCATACATACAATCTACCGTCATACATATAATCTATCATACAAATAATTTATCATCATACATATAATCTACCGTCATACATAAAATCTATCATACAAATAATTTATCGTCATACATATAATCTACCGTGATACATATAATCTATCATACATATAATCTACTGTCATACATATAATCTATCATCATACATATAATCTACTGTCATACATAAAATCTATCATACAAATAATTTATCGTCATACATATAATCTACCGTCATACATAAAATCTATCATACAAATAATTTATCGTCATACATATAATCTACCGTCATACATAAAATCTATCATACAAATAATTTATCATCATACATATAATCTACCGTGATACATATAATCTATCATACATATAATCTACTGTCATACATATAATCTATCATCATACATATAATCTATCGTCATACATATAATCTACTGTCATACATATAATCTATCATACATATAATCTACCGTGATACATATAATCTATCATACATATAATCTACTGTCATACATATAATCTATCATCATACATATAATCTACTGTCATACATATAATCTATCGTCATACATATAATCTACTGTCATACATATAATCTATCATACATATAATTTATCATACATATAATCTACCGTCAAACCTATAATTGACTGTCATACCTATAATCTATCGTCATACATATAATCTACTGTCATACATAAAATCTATCATACATATAATCTACCGTCATACATATAATCTATCATCATACATATAATCTACCGTCAAACCTATAATCGACTGTCATACATATAATCTATCGTCATACATATAATATATCATCATACATGTAATCTACTGTCATACATATAATCTATCGTCATACATATATCATCATAGATATAATCTACTGTCATACATGTAATCTACTGTCATACATATAATCTATCGTCATACATATATCATCATACATATAATCTACTGTCATACATATAATCTATCGTCATACATATATCATCATACATATAATCTACTGTCATACATATAATCTATCGTCATACATATATCATCATACATGTAATCTACTGTCATACATATAATCTATCATCATACATATAATCCACCGTCAAATCGACTGTCATACATATAATCTATCGTCATACATATAATATACTGTCATACATATAATATGTCATCATACATATAATCTATCATACATATAATCTACCGTCAAACCTATAATCTACTGTCATACATATAATCTACTGTCATATAATAATCTACTGTCATACATATAAAGTCAGCTAGTGGACAGTGATAGAACGACTCATTCGTTTATCTAATAAATAAGTCTAATAAAAGCAGTCTTGTACTTTGGATGACTGTAAAGTATTGTTCTAAACACAGCACAGCAACGGCTTCAACCTTTACCGTAACATTCTTCCTCTAAACAGCAAACACGGTATATCAGGTCCAGTGTTCAGGTTCAAACACACAAGTACTCAATTTAAATCACTAATAATGTTGTGTGTCATGCATATGAATGTTGGCCAGCTGTACATAAGCAAATAATAATAGTTTTAAAAAATCCATTCAGCTAAATCAGGCCTTTAAAAAAAAAATAGATGAACTTTTGCCATGTGCTCACTACAGAATTGATCTAAAACACAACAAATGATTGCAGTGTTGCAGAGTTTGTGATTTGATTTGAATATATTTTACTCTATCTGTCAGTTATTAATAGGCAATATAAGTCCCAGGCAAATGGGATCACTTGGCGTACACAGCTGTAGTTTGATTAATGAGGTTTGCTTTTGGTTGAGGTGGCTCAAGTTCTGAAAAAATAAATGAATAAATAAATCCTGGAAAGACGGATCATACGGATACAGTTTAATAAATAAACAAACAAACAAAAACAAAAAAAAAAAAATGGTAAAGCTTTTGGTTTGTTTGATGTAATATTATTTCTAATATAATTTATATCCAAAAAAAAAAAAGGAAACAAAAAGAAGGCAAACGACCAGAATTATGTTTGCCATAATATTTTTTTACGTTCCACATCAGGTACAAAAACAAACAACCAAAAAAAAACAAACAAAAAACGTGAATGCAAGGGAAACAAGTTTAAAAACTTGCCATATTTTTTTTTAACATCACACTATCCTGTAATTCAAAAACAAAGAAACAAAATTAATTGCAAATACTTTTTGTGTTTGCCATAATAATTTACCTTCCACTATTCTGTAAATAAAACAAACAAACAAATCATTAAATAAACATTTAAAGGATGAAATATTGATTGCCATAATACTATTGTATATCCTGCTACCCTGTACTAAACAAACAAACAAACAGAAGTTCAAACAGACAGGCAAATAAAAAACAAGATATAAACTTTTGGTTAAGTGTTTGCCATAATATTCTTTTAAATCCTGTCGTCCTGTAATAAATAAACAAATAAATAAATAGACAAACTGACAAAAAGACGGCTAGATTAATGGATAAATAACTAAAAATAAGTCTGTACATTCTGCTATCCTGCTGTAGAAACACAAAACTTTTATTTTAGAAAGTATTACTACTGACGGGCCTCTTTCTACCGAATGTAAACGGAAATGTTCTTGTCAACCTCGAAGCGCAGTGTTCAACTACACGCTCGAGATGTTAAGTGATTTTTATACTAAAGTCATTTCTGTCTGAAAGCTGGGGATATTCTGTCCAAAAATGCAGGTGTCATTCGATGTGCCTTCTGTTTCAGATCTCTTTTCATATAAATCGAGAACGTCTCTCTCCTCTTTTTGCAGACAGGATGACATTTCCTCCACGAGGCAGAGCCATCTCGAGCACCCTGACAGGCAGCGGCATTGTGGGAAATCTCCACTGCTCTCCTTGGGGAAGAGCGGAGGAACTGCGTCCTGCCACTCACATTCCTGCCCTCTGGCAACCGCTTACACACGTACGATAATCAAATGCCACATGCTTTATTCTAATCGCATATTCTAACAGATGCACGGCGCATAAAACCATCCTAAAAATGATCGTTGCTATTTATACGAAAATGTTGTTATACACGGTTTATTACTACTATTAGTAGACTGCATAATCAAGTTAAATAAAACAGGCATGCTATTAAAATAGGGACCATTAAACTGAAACAGAGAAACAGCGAGCAAGAGAGAGAGAGAGAGAGAGAGAGAGAGAGAGAGAGAGAATTTGTGTATATGAACTCATACTAAACACGTCAAACAGACATCATAAAAAAATATTGCTGCTATTTAGTATAGAGTGTATAGATAGAGTTTTAGTATTACTGCTAGTATCCGTATATTGGCTACACATTAAAATGGGAACGTGTGTGTGTGAGTGAGAGAGAGAGAGAGAGAGAGAGAGAGAGAGAGAGAGAGAGAGAGAGAGAGAGAGAGAGAGAGAGAGAGAGAGAGCATTTACACATAACACACCAGGATACTAAAGGAGTAGATATATGAAGGTGTAGTTACATGTTTTATGAATAATTTCAGCCATAAGCTTGATTGTTTTGCACAGGCTTCAGTAATATTGCATGTAAAGCAGCCATGCAAATAAAGAGCATTAAAGTGAAGTGGGGAGAGAGAGAGAGAGAGAGAGAGAGAGAGAGATAGAAAGGGGGAGATGTAAAGAGGCAAACAGGTAAGAAGAGGAAGGGATGGACAGCCAGACAGAAAGAGATACAGGGGTAAAGAGACAGAGAGTGTGAAACAGAAAGAGACAGAGAGAAAGAGTGAGAAAGAGAGACAGACACAGAGAGAAATAGAGAGAGACTGTAAGAGGCAGAAAGATGCATATATATATATATATAGACACACACACACAGAGAGAGAGAAAGAGAGAGATGGGGGGAGAGCACAAGATAGTGAGAGAGAGACACTAAGAGAGAGAGAGAGACAGGGAGAGAAAAATAGAGAGAGATAGACAGATGTGTGTGAGAATAAGGGATGATGTATAAAGAACAGCATACAGACTGAACCCTAGGTGGCATCAAAGCCTTGTGGAGTGTGAGAATGTGTTGGAGACAGAGACCCCTGCAGCCTCACCATGCTGCTCTCCCTCCTTCCTCCCACACACACACACACACACACACACACAGTCAACTTCATAAAGTGGGATTAAACTAAAGCCGGGTGAAAAAGAATTCAAATTTACGACGCTGCTTTGCCTTTAATGAGCTTTGGCGTCCTTTATCAAGCCGGCACAGTCCTCAAAGAATTCAGCTGGCTAATTAGTATGACGTATTTCCTTATCGTGTTTTCTGCTTTTATTGTCTTCTCTTGTGTGTGTGTGTATATGTGTGCGTGTGTGTGCAGTGCGCACGACGTGGCTTTTATGTTGCATGCAGAGAAAGAGGCTTTATGGCCTCCTCCTGTCTGATAGGTGCCGCTGTGCGTTTGCAGAAGGCAGATTGATGTCCTGCAACGATGATGAAAACACACACACAAAAAAAAAAAAACGGTGGAATAACATCCCGAGAAATGAAGCACGACCCTCACGTGGCAACATTATGAGAAAGGTGAACTCTCCTCATACACGGGATGAAAAAATAAAATACAAACAGCAATCAACAAACTGAATAATCTCGTAGTGCCAAAGGACACACATGAGACCTGAATGACCTGCGTGTGTGTTCACGTGTGTGGACTGAATGCTAAATCGTCTACTTGGTGACATTTAGTGTGCTTGACTATCTTCAGCTATACAAGATTTTGTAGTTTGATAGTTTTGTATTTGTGTGCTGTGATGGACGTTGCTGTGGCCGAATTCTGAAAAACCAGGTTTGGAACAAAATGGGTGTGTGTGTGTGTGTGTGTGTGTGTGTGTTTTTAAACTAACACTTTTACTTTTTATACCTTTACACCTTTCTATCAAAGCCAGCATGAACATTTTCAGTAATTTGTGCTACAGTAGCTCTTCTGTGGGATCGGACCGGACGGGCTAGCCTTCACTAACCACATGCATCACTGACAACATTTACATGGACAGCAGTAATCTAATTATTGACCTTATTCTGAATAAGACAATATTCTGATTAAGGTGTTTACATGAGTCGCTTTTAGAATGTTCTTTTCATGTTCCCATTTTACATGTTCTAGAACATAGAGAGATTAAGGGCACACGTCATTACGTCCCCATGCCACGCTGTCCGATGTTCCCTCCAGTTTGTCTTCGTTAATGGTACCGTATATAGTTTTGGGTGTTTTTATTTTTTATTTACCGAAAGCTTCAAGTGTAGTTAATTATTCATTGTGCTATACGTGCATATAGACGACTGCTCGAAGCCGTGGGCTGCGTCCCAAACCGCGTACTTACCATCTGTATAGTAGCCGAAGTATATATATTTCGCCTACTATATAGTAGGTAAGTACGTGGTTTGGGACGCAGCTGTGCTCTCTTATTTGCCGGCAAACGGTTGAGCACTGCCGTGTGTGATCATGTCCTGTCGCAAAATGTGGTGAAAACTCCCACATGACGTTAATAATGTGATTAAGGTGTTTTTACATGTCTGTAACGCACATCGATAATTAAGACAGGAATGTCTTAATTCCATTTGTGTTTACTTCGAGTATGATTAAAATCATCAGAAATAGCTGTTTACATGGTAGTTTCTTAATCAGAGTATCATCCTAATTGGGTTAATATATGATTATTGTTGTCCATATAAACATACTGAAAGAGCCTTGGGCACCCGTGACCCTGTCGCCAGTTCACCGGTTGTGGTACTAATCACTACACTCTAGCAACACCCCACTGTCATTTTGGAGATGGTCAGACCCAGTCGTCTAGCCTCACAATTTGGCTCTTGTTAAAATCACTCAGATCCTTACGCTTGCCCATTTTTCCCGCTTCCAACACATCAACATTGAGAATTGACTGTTGCCTTGCTGCCTAATATTTCCGACCCATTGATGGGTGCCACGGTAACGAGATAATCAAATATTATTCTCTTCACCTGTCAGAGGTTTTAATGTTTAGGCTGACTGGTGTACTTTACTTTACTAGCATTATTTAACTGAATTATTACTTCGTTAACATTAATCATTATCTTCAGGAATAATGAATCAAATGTAATGTTAAGTAACAAAGTATGTTAACACACATTAACTGATGTTTGTTTAATTCAGGGGTTACCGAACTAGGGGTCATGACCGCAAGAGGGGTCACTTGACTTACAAATGGGTTCGAAAGAGAACATTTTTATTTGTATATATTTTATTTGTATATACAAATAAAAAATAACAAAGATGGATTTTGTGTGCTGACATTTCTAAATGTTTCTAGCAGTCACATTCACACAAACCCTATTTAAATTAATCCATTATTTCAGTCTTTATTTTATTGTAGTCAGTAATAAAAACTGACAAATTTCCTTTTCCATCTACCTCCAATAAAATAATAATAAAGAAAACTACGTTATTGAGTACGGTTTTCCTATTACAGTTAGTGTTTGAGTTTTAAAAACCTCTCATGTCGTCTTCTGGGTTTTTTTTTCTAGATGAGCAAACACTTTTGAATGTAAGGTCAGAGTTTGCTATTTGAGATGCAGTTCATGACATCAATCACGACGACAATGGAAGGTTTTAAAGAGATACACAGCTGGTCAGTGTATTTAACATCGCTGTTGCATAAAATACCTAAATATTTCACAATTCAACTTGGAATCCTGGACAGAAATGCTTGGCTCTGGCATTGCTTTTAAATCTTCTGTATGTAGATAAATTATGCAGGCAAGTATGTGAACGATTCTGTTGCACACACACACACACACACACACACACACTATCATGCAGCAAGTATAAACACAGGCTCCTTTGCTTCACACTGGGCCGTATAATACCACCCCGGCATTGATTATTTTCCTATGACAACACAACACTTTCCACTAGACTGGTGAGTCAGTGCAAGAGATATATGTTTGGTTTTTAGTCACTTAATGTACGTTACACATACTTGTTACTAACGTAATAAAATGTTCTAATGTTATCGTAGTCCTATATTATGACTCTGGAATTTAAAAGAATATAGACTTGGGGTCTAGACATTATATTCATAATGTCCATTTTGGGAACGTTTGGGAACCTCTGGCAAAAAATGGTTTAAATACCAGCTGTCAAATTTGATAAAATAATATATATATATATATATATATATATATATATATAAATTTTAAGGGAAATTCAGGCAGATAAGGTTTATATATATATATATATATATATATATATATATATATATATATATATATATATATATATATATATATATATACACATACATAAAAAGGGAAATACGGGCAAATAAGACAAACTGAACACACTTACGAGTAACAGTGGACAGTGGATGAGGCTTGTGTTTGTTAAATACCGTGACTCACATTTACCTCAGGGGATGACTGAGAGACTGATGACGATGGTGATGATGATGAAGAAACCTTTCCTCATTTCTCATTACAACCATATATTTTTTGATAAAGTGTCACGAATGCCATTTCCGCATGAATAGATTACAAACAGACACATGCATGACATTTGCTTGCTATAGCCTTTCTAGGCTTCGACAGGATGTTTCATCTAGTTTCTAATGTAAATATAATGGGTTTTTTTAAATCAGATTGATTTGCTAAAATATATTATTCAACATAGAATAACTACCGGACACTGAACTTCTGAAAAGTCTGTCAGTCTATAGACCATAACTAAAGTATGCTATGAAGATATACACAGTTTTCGTGCTTGTGTTTATAATTATTATCAATTACAACGAAATGATTAAATAGGACTTGCTTCACGGCAAGCAGTGTGTTGGTGTTGCGATTTTCCCCTTTTGAGGATAACTAGATTTTAAAACGCTAGCACTTCGAGCACTTTGAAATATAAACGTAAATATAAATAAATGAAGTATATTTTATTTCAGGAAAACGTAGTACTCAAAACTACATATAATATAAAATCTACACAGGCTGTGTGTGTGTGTAAATGTTTAGTCTACTAAGAGTGCAAGTGTGTGTGAGAGTTTGTGTGTGAGTGATTTAAAGCTCCTGTCGGAGTGGTGGATACGACACAAGCGCGGTTAGTCATATACACTCGGTTCATTAGGCGGCTGAGGCTGTGTGTTACACGCTACATTGAACCACCTCTGGCCCTGTCCTCCCTTTCCTTCTCCTTCATTCTCTCTCTCTCTCCCTCTCCCTCGTTCTCGCAGGCCCAGTCAAAGCTAGTCTCCAGAAAGCACAATTAAACTTCATGACTGTGCATATCTGCGCTCTCCATTTCCGTTTATTACAAAGGGCGTTCATTAATCTGCCTTACCCCCCCTCACCCCCACCCCCAAGAATGCGTTTTCCATTTTAGTGAGGCGTGACGGATACCGAGGTGAATTTAAGTGAAGATGGCTGATTAAATCAGCGGTAAAACGCACAAGCCTACATCTGATAAGCCTTGATGCTTGAGGGGGAAATATAACGGTGAGCGAAAGTACTTTCACTCCATTTCCAATTTAGAGCATAATATTAAATCACAAATTAACACAAGCGCTCAGCCTCCACAGGTAAATTGGTTGCCTTGTTCAATGCATGCTTGGTTTTAGGGGCTGGCGTGGTGTGTCAATGTGCTGCTGTGTGGGCTGGGACACACGGTGTGGTAGGAATACAGCACAGCATCCCATATACCACAGAAACTGCTTATAACTCATTATATTACATTTTAAAAAAGCCAGGAAATGGTGAAAGTCTGGTGATTTAAAACAGCATGTTGATGATCTCTCTTAAAGAATGGGGCTAAATGAATCAATAACTAGCAGAATTTACTAGCTTTTAATTATATGCAAATTTAATACTTGCACTCAATAACAGTTTTCTTTCTTTATCATTTTTATTATAAATAAGATTTTTTTTTAAAAACTATCAAACATTTTGATTATATTTCTTTTTCAATATACATGAATATACTGCACAGTCCATAATGTGTCCATCATTGTAAGAAATTTAAATTAAAATTTCCTGGGCACATTAAATTATCAGATTTTAAGTGATTCTGATGTTTTCAATCAATCAATAACGAACAGGGATCTATCAAAGTCTGATCTTCACTACACGTTAGTGGACGTTTATCAAGGCATGAAGAATGGAGATTTCTAAGCAAATAAAGGGTTTTCTCACATTGGCTAATGTTAATGTTCATGAGTCCACCATCAGGAGAACACTGAACAACAATGGTAGGTAGCATGGCAGGGTTGCAAGGAGAAAGCCACTGCGCTACAAAAAGAACATTGTGCTCTTCTGCAGTTCAAAGATCACGTGGGCAAGCCAGAAGGCTACTGGAGAAATATTTTGTGGATGAATTAGACCAGAATAGAACTTTGTGGTTTAAATGAAAAGCATTATGTTTGGAGAAAGGAAAACACTGAATTCCAGTATATGAACCTTAACCAAAACAGAAAAAAAGGGGGAAAAAAAAATTTTGTTTTTTGCCCTTCGGCTCGGGCCCCTTCCCCCCCAAAAAAAAAAAAAAAAATCTAAAAAAATACACAAAAATTAAAAAAAAAAATGTTTGGATTTTTTTTTTATAAAACAAAAGAAAGTGGGTCATACAGCAATACAACGACATTCTACCAAAGAATGGTTAAAGAAGAATAAAGTTAATGTTCTGGAATGGCCAAGTCAAAGTCCTGACCTTAATCCAATAAAAATGTTGTGGAAGGACATGAAGCAAGCAGTTCATGTGAGGAAACCCACCAACATCCCAGAGCTGAAGCTGTTCTGTACTGAGGAATGGGATAAAACTCCTCCAAGCCGATGTACAGGACTGATCAACAGTTACGGCAAACGTTTAGCTGCAGTTATTACTGCAAAAGGGGGTCACACCAGATACTGAAAACAAAGGTTCATAGCCATGTAATACTGGATCATTTTCCTCAATAAATAAATGACCAAGTATAATATTTGTCTCATTTGTTTAATTAGGTTCTCTTTATCCACTTTTAGGACTTGTGTAAAAATCTGAAATTGTTTTAGGCCATATTTATGCAAATATATAGAAAATTCTAAAGGCTTCACAGACTTTCACAGACAAGGCATGTTGGTATGAGAAAAGCTGGGACTGTTCAGGAGAAATGGCTGCATTGGTGGAAATAAAGGTATAAAAGATCTTACTGGACTGAGGACGACGAGGAAGTTTTTGGAAAAAAAAAAAAAAGGAAAGTTCTGGAGGAACCTAAACACTCTGGGGAAAAAAAGTGCATTTCATCCGTGATGAGCAGATAGCAGTCCCCCGACCCTCATTAACAAGATTTATAGCAGCTAAGAGATACCCTCCAGTAGCATTTGTAACTCTGTGTTCCTATTTGAAAATGGGTGTGCTAGTGGGAAAGAAAAAAAAAACAAAGAAGAAAAAACGTTCCATTAAAATATAAAAGGATGCACAAGAGAAGACTGCAGAAGGCTTTTTTTTTAGAATCTGAACAGCAACCAGATTTAACATGCTAAAACTGCTAAAAGACCAATATGTCACATGCTAACTAGAAAACCCTAGCAGACAAGAGAGAAAAAAATTTTAATTCCCCAAAACCTCTTGCTTACTTCAGTGGACAGCACGACTTAACTTGCACATGAAAATAAACCACCTAACTGTAGTGAAAGTTATTTATTCTTCATTAACCAAAAAGTTTATAGATATTTGTAGATCTGAGAATATGTGCATATAAAAATAAAGTGGAACACAATATACACTCACCATACACTTTATTAAAAACACCTGCACATTCAAGCAGTTATGTAATCAGCCAATCATGTGGCAGCAGCAGAATGGAATATAAAAAAATCACGCAGATACAGGTCAAGAGCTTCGGTTAACGTTTACATCAAAAAACAGAATGAAGAAGAAAATGTGATCTCTGTGACTTTTATCGTGGCATGGTTGCTGGTGCCAGATGGGCTGGTTTGAGTATTTCATAACTTGCTGATCTCCTGGGAATTTCACCCACAACAGTCACAGGACGGTAGGAAGCAAAAAAAAAAAAAAAAAAAAAACATCCTGTGCGTGGAGGGTCTCCAGGCTGACACACTTTGAAGATGCGAGAGATCAGAGGAGAATGAGCAGACTGGTTTGAGCTGGCAGGAAGTCTATAGTAACTTAAATAAGCACTCTTTACAATCATGGTGAGCAGAAAAGCATCTCAGAACACACTACACAGAACACTGGATGAAGCAGAAGACCACGTCAAGTTCCCAACAGTTGAAGAGTGTAAAAAGTCTTCTCATCTCTAAAACTGTCCATTCTGGGTGAGTCTGTACCCATGATAGGCTCAGATTCCTGTTCTTGGCTGACAGAAGTGGAACCCGATGTGGTAGCTGTTCTGCTATTGTAGCCCATTCACCTCAAGGTTAGATTTTTTGTGCATACTGAGATGCTTTTCTGCATACCACAGCTGAAAAGAGTGATTATATGAGTTATTACTGTATATCCTTCCAGGCAGCTGAAACCAATCTGGACATTTTCCTCTGATCACTCTTATCAACAAGGCAAGAATGTTTTTTTGTTTTTCATACCATTCTGTGTAAATTCTAGAAACTGTTGTGTGTGAAAATCCCAGGAGATCAGCAGTTTATGAAATACTCAAACCAGCCCATCTGGGACCAACAACCATGCCACAGTCACAGAGATCACACTATTGATGACTGAGCACATAAAGGAGCATGCGTACAGGACGGTGAGTGTATATACAGTAAATAGTGATGCACAGCACATCCTACCCAGCATACAATATGCATACTCCCCAAGAGTGCCACCTTCTTGTTTTCTTTTGGCTCAAAAAACCAATGCTCATCATTTCACAGGTCTAAGTTCACCGAGATAAAGTCAGCATGCAGGCAGACGAAAGTAAACACTACTAGAAGCAAATGCGACTCTTTCACCTCATACATCCTTTCCCCCTTCAGTGGAAAATTTGTTCTGACTGCTGCTTCACGTCATGCCTAAGAACAGCCTCACTTATGCTAAAATCACTGTATCTCATGGTTTATCTGCCTGCTCATGGTTTACTGCTTTTATTTGCAGCTGCCAAACATTTCATTGAGAGTCAGCTGATTACGGGGGTAAATTCGTGTCGTTTTCTCCCTACAAATCGTCCAAGAACATGTGAAGACCACTATGTCACAGAACCCAGCACTATACCAGGAGTGATTGTAAAATCCAGGACAAAACATGAACTTTTTATCTAGTGGTTTAAGCTTCATCTGCTGTACGTTTTGGCCTGAGTATGACTGATCTATTCCTCAACACAGCTGTGTATATGAGACCACCAGTGCAGACTTATTAAAATCTATTCAGGGCTGAGTAATGGGGCAGGACCATCACCTTCACTCTTGTTTACTCCACAAATTGGCCCCAGAGAGAGGAGGAAGGCGTATGGCTCGCCTAGTTAAAGTGATAGAGGTGATGTGACTGCATTGATTTTCCCTCCATCTTCATAAACTCCTAGTGCCTAGTGGAACAGTGAGGGCCGCTGTTTGAACCCTGGACTAACACCCTATGGACAGGTCCCCAAAGGTCCCTTACTGCCTCTCTAAATCACGCTAACCTTTAGTCAACATTGTGGTCACGAGTGTAACAAGCAAAAGACCCACACCTACACTATGGGACTCTAGAGTCCTATTGCCCTTGACTTCAAGAGCTTTCAGAGGAAACTTTATTCATTTCACCTTCAAAAGTGTGTACAGGTTAAGAGCTGACGAAGTGTACAGGTTAAGAGCTGAGAAAGTCGACTAAAGACACAACAGCTTTGTAGATGTTGGATGTACAGGATGTCTTAAAAGTCTCCATACATAGGGGGAAATGAACACTTTTTTTTTCGCAAAATGTCTTCCAATCCTTTTGACAATTGGTTTATATATATATATATATATATATATATATATATATAGATAGATAGATAGATAGATAGATAGATAGATAGATAGATAGATAGATAGATAGATAGATAGATAGATAGATAGATAGATAGATAGATAGATAGATAGATAGATAGATAGATAGATAGATAGCCTTGAAGAACGCCTTTGACAAAAGAAGAACGTATTGAAATCGTTCTCATGGCAGGTTCAGGAAGCTGTCGCAAGGTTGCATTGGATTTTAACAAGAAACAGGGCGAGCACATCACACACACACACACACACACACCACTGTTGCCAAAACTTATTAACAAATTCAAAAAGACAGAAAGTGTTGCGTTGTCCACGAGCATCCACTGACGAAGACACAACCGACATGGTGCTGGCGTACATAGTCCCTTCGCAATGTACAGAGACGTCTGGGACACCCTGTGTTTTGGCTCCCTGTATATGTCACTCTATTACACATTTAAGATATCCCTGAAGAGAACGAGATTCGATGCAGGGACTAGCAGATCAGAGATGACATTATCACAATAGAGCAATGTAAAAGTTAGAATGCCGGCATGGCATAACGTGCCCATTACGTCAGCTCCAGTTAAAATTCAACATTCCAGCTTTTATGCTAGTTTTCTCTATGCTAATCTTTGAGCTTTGTGTAATATACAGCATTAGGCTAGCATTTATACAATTTTCATCTACACTATATGGCCAAAAGTGACCCATAATGTCTAAAATTGTCCAGAATGTCTTTGTATGCTGTAGCATTGCAATTTCCCTTCACTGGAGCTAAGGTACCTAAACCTTTTCCAGAATGAAATTGCCCCTGTGCACAAAACGAGGTCATTAAAGACAGGGTTTGCCAAGGTTGGTGTTTAAGAACTCGAGTGGTGGTCTGCACAGAGCCCTGACTTCAACCCCACTGAACATCTTGATGAATAAGAACTGCACCCCAGGCCTCCTCATCCAACATCAGTGCTTTACATAAATGGTCTTGTGACTGAATAGGCAGAAATCCCCACAGCTACCTTCTAAAATGTAGTGGAAAGCCTTCCCAGAAGAGTGGGATTACATTATATAGTGGGAATGGGATTGTATAATGACAGCAAATGGGGACTAAATCCCCACTGGAATGGGGAATCGCTTCCAACTGGCATCACAAGCCTGATGTTCCACTTGTTTTTAGAGATATAAACAAATAAGGGCTAGGATCTAGTGAGAAAAGTAATAGTACTTCACCACAGTGCTTCTCTCAAGTGTGAATTTATAGCATACCTGTTCCACAGAATGGATCGACTGCAGCATGGTGCTTTCAGTGCTTGAATATGAGGGGGGAAATTTTAATTAAATTCTTTAATATAAACAGCTTAGTATTCATTTGCTACTCACATTTACCACTGAAAATGATACAATACTTAACACAAATAAGTGCATTATGGCAGTAATAATGACGCTACATACATTTTTTTAACACTCCGATCATTCTTTTTCATCCACATCAAGATGCTGCGCGAACAGCGCCAACACCGATGAGTGATGATCTCCATTTCCTCTTTCAATTTCCCATCCACAGTAAAGCAGCCAGACTGAGGCACTTAATTAAGTTAATTAGGCTAACTTAATTAGGCCGTTTTGCAGGTCACTGTGCGAGTGGTCTGATTGATGACTGTGCTTGTAAAGGTAATCGCCTTTAGAACTGGATTTAACAAACAGCATGTTAACTGCGGGATCATAAATAACACAGAAGTGCTTAGCGGAGGGACCATCTGACGTGTAAAATCCTGTATTTTAAAAACCGAGTCAATAAATTTGACATGTTACACAATGGAAATCTCAAGGTCAGAAAATGGATTCAAAGACAGACTCGGTTTGTTCAGAAGCAGCCACTTGATTGTGATTGAGTGTGAATTACAAATTTGTGTTTTTTTGTTTTTTTTTACTCAAGTCTGCTGGGCAGCTAAACTTTTCTGACTACTCTCTTCCTCTCCTCTGGGCATTTTATTCACATTTCAAAAGCAGTGTAGCTCCCTGGAACTCTTCATTTGCCATGGGCATTCCTGTTTATCGAGTCTTTTGACTCAAGTGTGTGGGGTTGCTGAACTCTTCCCATGCATTCGGAGTCCTCTGGGTTTTTCTGAGCCTTGTGGTGCTTTCAAAACAGAGCCGATATGCCCGAACCCTTCATCATGGAAGTGTAAATAAGGCTCAAACAAGCCCCGCTCAGGGTTCTGACGGGCACTCAAATTAAAGGCCATCCATATATTACAGCAGAACTGTCGTTTTATTGCCTGAATCAATTCTGTGAGGCTCTGGAGGTGACGGCACTGGAGTGCGGCCCCCGATGGCTGGAGGTTTATCTAACATGTGCAGGCAGGGGAATACACAGCCGGTGTAATGAACTCAACTCTACCTAATAAAGGCTTTACTGCAGTGCACTGACCCCATCACACCCTGCATATGCCTCCACACCCATAAACCAAACATGATATATCTTTTTTTTTTTTCTTTCCTTAAGACGACGACTTCTTCGTTTAATACAGGCAGGACATAATTAAGGGATTTTATGATACAGTGGGCAAGCACTGACAAGTTGTCCATGGAGAAACAGATTTAGCAATTTTTCAATATTATTAATCAAGACCTGAGAGGCAGAAACCCATCTGCGGTGACCTTTAAAAAAGCGTTAAGAGGGAAAGTTAGAGAGGGACAACTTAGCGAGGCGGATCAAATCACGCTGTGCATCACGAGTATCTTGTCTCAAGCCTGCGTATAACAGTGCCCTGGGCCGTGATGCATGTGCGGTGTTTTGCCCCATGCTTTGATCGAGATGTAGCGTATGAGAAGATGGCTGTGCAGTGCATGAGCCTCTCTCATTTCTCTAAATGCTTCTCTGCTCTCATCTAGAAGTCAAGGCTGGAAGGGATAACAAATCACCTCCAAGGTTCCACTTTTCACTACTGCTGCTTCTTCATTTGCCAGCTGCCAGAAGAGTGAGAGTGACGTACATCTTTAATGTCGACCTTCTCGTACAGAAGGTGAATCATGGCTGCATTTTAAAATAGCATTAAAAAAATGCATGCGGACCAATTGCGTGTATGGCAATATATTACAGATCAAACATAATGTGAAAATACCTTTGAAGGAATTTAACTACTATCAGCTGCATTCAAGGCACACAAGGGGAAAAAAAAGCTTAACAATGTTTTTGATAACTGTGACTAATGTATGTGGATTTCTCCACAATAAAGCAATGAACCATAACAACACCAACCAAACGTAAACATTAGTTAAATTTTTGGGACAATAGGGGTTGTGGGGTTCTCGGTTCTTCAGAGTCCATGGCATTATTCAAAAGTAATGATGCGAATTTCCACCATGAACAAAACTTAAACAACTGCGAATTGTCTATAAACTCTAATAACCATAAACTAATAATCAATGGTGAAGCGTTGAACGGTAATTGTTGTCACCATTCAGTCATGCTAGTTGCATAACTGGACCATTTTATTTAACTGGACCTTTAAAAAATGTTACTTGAATACCCGTGGTTTATATGAACAACAAGAAAAGCTGAGCTTGGGTATTGTATTTTGATTCAAATGTAAATCACAGCATGGCATAAGGGCTATAATAATAATACTAATAATAATAATAATAATAATAATAATACTACTACTACTACTACTACTACTACTACTAATAATAATAATAATAATAATAATAATAATAATAATAATAATAATAATAATGACGAAATACAGTTTCACTCTGCTTTATACAGAAATGCTTTCATTTTATAATTGTACAAATATGTTCCTTCACTCAAAACTACTGTTAACTGTTTTTGTACTAAATGTATTCATATACATTTAATCACAAAATCAATTATTTTTGCTAATTCTTTGCCAAGTCTTTCCTGTATCTTTTCTAAAAAAAAAAAAAGAATAATAAAAAAATATATACTATTTCGATGCCAGACTGGATACTGAAAATATAACACCTGTCCACCCAATTAGAGTTAGTCAAATGAAGTCCTTAGGACTTTACGTGATCTGAATGTTATGAACTCATTTCAATAACGCATATATTAAAAACGTTCTTTCCCCACTTCCTAAATTCCAACTTGACCCTTGATCAAACCAACTCGATACCAACACCATGTCTCAGAAATCCGAATCAGAATTTAAGGGGGTACGACTTCAGAGATTTACTGTCCAGAAGTTAAGAAGCAATATCTTAGTTGTCTTGATATCAAAATTTTAGGTATACTGAAGACTTGTAGGTCCTTATTGAAACGGAACAAAAAGCCATTATAAACTGCATAGTAGTGGAATATAAGATGCAAATATCCTACTCATTTTCGTAAAATCTAATAACTACCCATAAAGTAATGGGAGTCTGGGATCACCTAAAATATTTTTCTGTAAATATCTGCATCAAACCACATCCAGTTCTTCAATGATTTATGACAACATTGGCTTAAAAACAAAACAAAAACAAAACAGTTCATTGAGGGTTCAATTTATTTATAGTTCTAGTTTTCAACAGAAACCTGTTCTGAATTGGAAATGATGTAGGCTAGGGATTCTTCGAGATCGTCTTTGCTGCAGAACAAAAAGTCCAGGGGATTGAGATGGACCTGATCCAAAACCTCCTATAACCCTAACCCTACCCCCTAACTCATGAGACACTCTACAACACACTGAGCTGTCTCCATTCCCTGGTTCGACTCTGCCGGGGTAGGAGGAGCTAGATCAGGTCTGACTCCACCCCTTGATCTCTTGCTTGAAGCGATAGGTACTTGGATTCTCCCAGAGGGACAAAGCTAAAACACTCTTCATGAGTGTATGACGTACAGTGTTTTCATTAGCACAGACAGCTACTTGTAATCGTCATGTTGTGCAGGTTGTTAATAGGAAATAGCAGGAAAAGAAAACAACGACATTGACGCATGCCTAAAATTCAAGCAAGACAAAGATACCTTGCAACGGCTGCTACAACAGAAAATTGGCTAGAACCGAAATATGTGTATGCCAGAGAGAGAGAGAGAGAGAGAAAGACAGAGAGTGAAGAGTGTGTAGCCCAATTTTCGCAGGCTGTGTGTAAGCGTGTGATTAAACGGGATTGCGTCTGGGCTTTCAGGCTCTCTGGGGATTGGAGCGGTTCCCCCTGCAGGCTGCCAGAGAACTCGTTTAAAAAGTGAAGGCTTGCTTAATCCGCCGTATGCCTCCCACTGTCTAAATCTCCTTTCTCTACCTCTGCTCTACGCTTTTGTTCACAGCCGCTTAGTCCTTGTGTTGTAGCAGCAGGTCATCATTCTTATGCTTTCTTCTGCGCTTTTGACTTACAACACCTAACACATGGCGCACGACGGGGGTCAACTGTCGATTAAATTCTTAGGGGTTCATGTTATAAAATGCAGGATTTAAGAGAAATGTATTTCCTATACAGAAGGAGTTCACTCGTTTAGTTCTATAATTCTAGAAGTAATTCTATAAGCATGTCCATACAATGCTCATCCAGGACTTGTCATACTGCTTTAATTAAATATGGATGGAATAAAAAAAAAAAAAATACACAGTGCCTTGAGGAAAAAAAAAAAAAAGTAAAAAGTTCTTTCTTTGTTTTCCCATTTTCATATCGAAATGAAAAATGTACGCATCGTAAAAAGGACCATCATGGCCGACCCATGTAGTCAAACCAGAAAACAAATATCTCTATCGTCTTTAACCTTTTGATGTTACTGCTGAACGGTAATCCTGTGTCGCTGTTCCCGCCATGCAGACATCCCACTATGCCTTTTACGTTCCACTTTCTCTTTGGCAATATCAATTAACCTCCATTTTCCATGCAGATAGAGCCTGGCAGGCTCAGGCTGGCCTTTTAAAGATAAATTGAAAAGCGGGTACATTTATTAACTTAATTAGGTTTGGAAGTTGAAACACATTGCCTTTGATTTATTGGGTGGGGGGGTGACTGGCGGAAAAAATCACTGGCAGTTGGACGTGCAATTCTGAGAGAAAGACATTAAAATGAATATGGAAGGCAAGGTTTGAGTCAACAGTGTGCTTTGTCTCCAGAATTGAGGTAAGAGCTTTTGCCAGACAGGTATGCTAAGAGAAACGATGGCACTGAGCTCTGAGTCACTGTCGCGAAAGCAGATATCAGAGAATTAAAGTGCTGGATGATTTCCCCCTGAACGCATTAGAGCGTCCTTAAAATTTCAAACACAGGCCACTTTGCTTTGATCCATCATTAAAGGAGCCAAATACATGCATATGCTGAGAGTGTGAGGAGGCCGCATTTTGGGATCAAAAAGCATCAAAGCGTAACTTAAAAATGAAAACGGGTGATCGATGAAATATAATAGTAATTCTAAGAACATTCCGAAACAAGGTTGTCCTACATTTGCTATACTGTTTAACTATTGTTGCGCTTACCTGTAAATACCTTTAATTTCCTATTGCCATTGCATATCACTTTTATGTGACCTTGTTTTTAACATGAAACACAATTATTAAACTGACTATGTTCACGAGAGGAGTGTGACAACTACACCCAACTGTAGCCATATTCACAACATTTAATTCAATTTAACACTTTAATCATTTCGTAAACACATGTTGTGTTTTGCCGTCTTTTCCCCCCACGGCTTCATCTGAGGAAAACAATATACAGCATGCTCTGAATAAACTGTTGATATGCACTCGTTTTACAGGATCTTCTTAATTGCCCCTAATCCCAACACTTTTACAACATGAAATTTTTCTTTTTATGATTAAAAAAAAAGAAAAAAAAAGATTCATTTAGCATCAAATGACATAACAACTTTGGCTAAGATTTTGAGAAAATTTTTAAAAAATTTTAAAATTTCTCTCTCTCTCTGTCTCTCTCTCGCACTCAAACTGAAAACCATAAATTTATAATTGGGATCAAAACCAACACCTTTATTTGACACAATAGTGTGATTTCAGTACATTTTCTTGATATGCATCTTGTGGTTTAGTAGAATGCAATCACATTACAATCATTGACGTTACAGCCCTGTCTCCACCTCAGCCTCCCTAAGCAACTCTCACCTTCGATGATGAGGTGTCACATTCCTGACAGATCCAGCCATAGCCTGTCTGCTTAGGCGACTTCTTTAAGGGAGGGTCCAGGCAGCCGAAGTGGTAACAGAGCTGACACTCATCACACCTATGAAAAGAGAGAGAGTGATATTACCAGAGGGAATATAGCTCAAGGAAGGAAGTAGCGCCGACACTGACACGTACACACACGCTCTACAAGTATCCCTGCCAAGAAATCGGCAAGGCCCTCATCAGGCCGATTTGATCGATGGTGACAGAGCAGCTTCCTGTCAGGTAACAGATGCTTAATAGATTCAAAACACATTGGCACAGCACATCTCTAATTTTTTTTTTTTTTTTTTTAATCACGGCTTGGACAGTAACATAAAAAAGCAGGGCGGTGGGGGTTTTATTTTTTTTTTTTTTTTTTTTAAAGGTCATTTAAAAAAAATGTAATATATAAAAACCAGTTTTTTGTTTAGGGTTTTTTTAATTTTTTTTTTTTTTTTTATTTAATTCATTATTTAAAACAAAAAAATTTATTTTTTTTTATCATTATATAGTTTAATTAATATTATATATATATATATATATATATATATATATATATATATATATATATATATATATATATATATATATATATATTTTTTTTTTTTTTTTTTTAATTTTTTTTTTTTTTTAAACCCACTGTACAATGAGAAGCCTAAGGAATTTGAACCAAGTGAAACCACCATTTATCATGCATGGGCTATTATTGGAAAATTCCCAGATGCCCTTCAGGCCAGCTTCCACGCCCTCCCTTCTCCTTCTTGTCCGTAATTAACTAATTATGTTTTAATCAATAGTGAAGATTCAGATTTGGCAATGTAAATCAGATAAAGTAGATAAGGGCCGCGGAGGTCAATAGGCACCCTTCCGATATGTCTATGTTATATGAATATTATCAAAGTGTGTTCCGGAGAAGAAAATGAAAGAAAAGCAATTCACCATCTATTGGCTTTAACTCAAATCAGACCTCTCCTTCCATAATTTTCAAACGCCTTTTCTTCAGAACTGTATGTCCAATCACAAGTGATCCCCAACTCCACCCCCAAGCCATATTTGGTTTTAAAATATTCACAAAGGTGGGGTCAAGCTTGATGAGGAAGAATACAGTGTTAAATGACACATAAGCCCTTTTCAAAATTTGGCTGACCAGAGACACCAAATGCTAATTAAAGAATAGTGATGGATATAACACAGCACAATAATGAGGAACCAGTGTGGGATATGCACACAGCAAGCCCATCCTGTCAAAGAATAGAGGGTTGCTTTGATTTATGGAAATTATTTACTTAATTACATCACATTTGGTGGAGGTTGAACTCTCCACCAATATAGCAACAATTTCGCCCTGAAAGGAACACGGGTACTTTTCTAATAGAATTTTAGCAAACAGTCTCTCTACGTGGTCAACAGACAATGCCCACTACTGCCAGTCAGAACCTTTTCCATGTAAGGAGATTCAGTTGCATTTAATTCCACAGAAAAAACTCATTGTGGTGGCAAGGGCTGAAAGTAGACTTTGACGGCAGGATGCTTGTATGAGTATTTCAGTGTGCACAAATTAATGACCATTCATTATGAAAATATGAATATGAAAATATGGAGTTTCACAACAGCTAGATAAGACCTTGCAAAACAAGGGTTTTCAGCCAAAGGTCAGATTAGATATTACAAACCAATAATGACATGATGGACTTTCAAATGGCTTGATCAGACTCTGTAATGGAGTATCATGTGGTATCCAACCAAGCAGCCAAATGTACTATATCTCCAAAGGTTTGTGGACATCGCAGCCATGTGTGCATTTTGAATATAACCCCCAGCCCAGCCCCCCCCCTCGAGATTTTGGAGTGTGGCTGTGGGGATTTGTGCTCAGTCAGCCACAAGAGCATTAGTGACATCAGGCACTGATGTTGGGTGAGGATGTCTGGGGTGCAGTCAGTGTTCCAGTTCATCCCAAATGTGTTCAGTGGTGTTGAGGTCAGGACTCTGTGCAGGACACTCGAGTTCTTCCACGCTTACCTTGGTAAACCATGTCTTCATGGAGTTTGCTTTGTGCACAGGGGCATCGTCATGCTGGAACAGGTTTGGGCCTCTTAGTTCCAGTGAAGGGAAATTGTAACACAGCATACAAAGACATTCTATACAACCGTGTGCTTCCAATTTTGTCGTAACAATTTGGGGAAGAACCATATATGGGTCTGATGTCAGGTGTCCACAGACCTTTGGCCATATTGTGTCTCTGCACATGTAAATGTCTTTGGGTTTCCAAATACAGTATGCAAATGAATGGCTCCCCAAACCAATAATCTAATAAATGGCTAGCAAACAACTAGGTTAGAGTTTGCCAGCCAGTAATGGAGCTCTCAATCAATCAGCTTGGGTGTGTCAAACCAATAACTGTGCAAACAAAATAAACAAACTCTCCAAACCAATCATAAGGGAATAGAGATTCCAAACTGATCTTAAAACCACTATTCAGATGCTTTCCAGGTTAAGGAGTTTCCCACCAAGAGTCAAATTAGACTCTACTAACAAATAACCAGATCATGGTGTTTCAAACAGTTTTATCATCAAAGCAATCACATGATCATGGGGTTTCCAACCAACCTGCCAAATTAGACTCTACAATCTAATAACCAGATCAAGGGTGTTTCAAACTGCTTTTTCGGCAAGACAATAACATGATCATTGAGTTTCCAACCAAGCAGCCAAATAAAACTCAGGGCTTCCAAATATGCAAACAAAGATCTGAAACAAAAAAAAAATCAGATTGAAACAGGAGGCTTGAAAGCAGCAGGATGAGCACAAGATAATCTTTATGATTACAAAGCAATTCTTAAAAAGTATAAATCTACAGCATGAAGATGAAAAGCAAAGGTCTTTCAAGTGCCTTTGACAACTGGAAGAAGGTAATTATGACTAGTCTTGTGAGTTTAGGTTAAGCCATACTACAGCCAAAGCACAGTCTTGATAATTTCCAAGCCTATACTTGAAACTTCAACGACATTTTAAAATAAATATTCATTATACAATGAACGGGTGATCAGTCATTTCTCCACCAAAGTGAACGTTCTTCATGTGGTCACCCTGACCAGCGAATCTTATATACCCCGCAGTTTCCCCAATGAACATTTAAATGAGTGCCCTGCACTTTAGGACTGACATAAGACCAACATTTTACTAGTGTAAATACCAAACTAGAGATCTTAATAGCATTCTTAATAGCATTTGACATTCAGGAAAGAAATAAAAAGAATATCAGACTCATCCAAACCTAAGCAACCTGACATAATATCCTTATTAAGAATGACTGTACTCTTTTTGTGAAATATCAAGTGTTAGAATTTTCCATTCAAAACGACGGCAGAATTTATTTCCTAAGCTCATCTTAATGGTGTACACTGCTCATGTCCTGATATGCCAAGCTCATATCACTATCTAATCCACATATTCATTGTGACAGCGCAGTGAGGAAATGGGGTGCCCTCGGCGACAGACTGTCAGCTCGAAACTGCCTCCATTACATGATCTCTCTCTGAAGAAAAGGAGCAGGGGGAAAAGTACCGCACTCTACTCACGTCCGTTTGTTACGTGCGAAAAACACTGGCTGTCACCATTAGCAGAATAGTTAAGGAAAGCTAATTCCCTTTTCTATTATTTTATATATGATTTCTTATGAGAAATATTGACGGTGAGTGAATAAACTAGTCAGCTAATTTAAATATAATGACTAGTATTCACAGCAGGTTATGTGAATATGCACGATTACACACTTCCACAGAATGTATGACAACCAATTAACACAGAGGAAACTGCATGCTAAGGTTAAATCATGTATATTTATAATTAATTTAAATTAAACTTCATCTTTCTGAGACCGCTAAACACTCTGAGATGGCCTGTAGAGAAGAGAGGGAAAAAAAAACAAACAAACCGTGGCCACCATTTTAAATCCTGACAAACACATTGTATACACATTGCATTACTTAGTATTGTCTGAGCTGTCCAGCATTTTTTTGTTCTATTGAAGAAACAGCAGTAGATAAACTATACTGGTTCTAAAGCGAACTAGTTAAACATGAATTTAATAATGCACTAATTAGTGTGAAAATTGTTTGATTTAGATGCGACATGCTTCATGCTAGCTTGTTGGCAGATTAGCAAGCTAACTGAACTAGCTATGTACACTCAATAGAGGCACCAATGATCTCTGCTACTAACTTCCAAGCTCGATTTTTCTTCATAATGTCTCTAAACACATTTAATAAGAACTCATATATGACAAAATAAGGTGAAACTACAGTTAGTTTTTGCATGTCAAACAGTGAATGGGAACTAATAGCAAGTAGGATGTAAAGTCATGAGAGGTGGAACAGAAGACATTCTGGATCATACACACGATAGGACTGGGCCGATGAATCATTTGAGCTAATTGTTTGGATTTGTTGCTTTACCGCGTCATATCTGATTTGCATATATATCAGAAACTGAGAAAAATCTCAGTTCACATGCTGCTGGCCACTGTTGATAAAATCGCGGTTTCAATATGCGTGTCATACTTCCATTACTTGTTAGCTTCGTTCAATAGCCCTTCAATTCAGAACCAAATTTTGGACACTAGAGCGATGCACGTCCTGAGGGAATATAGTTCATTTTATTTGTTATCTACACGGTTATGCAAAAATTACAGAACAGCAGTAATAATCATTAAGACAACATCAAGCATAATCAAAGTACAATACTAATTACAGGCTTATAGTAGGAATTGAAGCCAATAAGCAGCAACATCAGCAACATCATGAGCATGCATATCTGTGCAGGAAAGGGGAATTCAAATCACCCTCGAGGTCCCTCTGTGAAAAGAAGACAAATGATCAGGAATGTGCGTGTGTGTGTAGTGCTAATGAGCGCACGCTTATTGTAGCATACAGCGAACGATTGATTTCTTATGAACCCTCCACTCTGGCGAATGAAGAAGGAGCGAGAGGCTGGAGACTCCTCTTCTCTCTGCAGGAGAGTTTAAGACCCGCGGCAGCCACAGGAGGCTTGTGTTTTATTAGAGCCGGCCATGACGTGCTGCCGTTTCACGTCTTTAATTACTTTGCCTTAATGAACCTTTTGTTGTGTATCATGGTTTACCATCTTTGAATTAAAACACTGCTCAGCCATGCAGGCCCAAGCAGGAGCGAGGCAGGCGATTATGGGTAATTGGAATTCAAAATGACAAGACCTGTGCGCTGAAATGGCTTAACCTTTTCCGTTTCCTAAACCTTCACACGCATACATAAAAAATAGTTTGTTTCCTAATTATACATATATAATAGAATGTGTGTGTGTGTGTGTGTGTGATTGTGCCCTGCAATGGCTTGGTACCCCACCCAAGGTGTCCCCCAGCTCATGCTCCGAGTCCCCTGGGATAAGCTCCAGGATCCCTGCAACCCTGTGTAGGATAATCAGTACGGATAATGGATGGATGGATGGAGCAATGTTTAAAGTGCACCTATTATGGTTTTTCAGAAATTGCCTACATGTAGTGTGTTATAGAGCTGTTTCGTGAATGTAAAAACATCTGCAAAGTTAAAAAAAATCCAAGAGTTACTGACTCCCAAATGTAGGAACCAATTCTGAACAGCTGAAACGAGTCGTTAGTAATTCCAGACTTTACTTCCTGTACTAACCTACGTAGGTTTGTAACAAAAAACCCCGCCTTTGGACTTAATTTTTTTCCAGACTGAGCTGATACTCGTTATGGTAGTGGGCGTTTCCTTTGCGACACACGCTGACAGCGGTAGACCAATCACGACAGACTGGGACATCTGACCAATCAGAACAGAATATGCTCACTGAAAGGAGGAGTTTACAATGAATCCAATAGCACGAGTCGTTTTTGACACTGGGGAAACAAAAAGGTAACGCTGGAATGTAAATTGAGCACATTAAAGTGCTTTTTGACCTTGAAAATTTATTGTACGAGACCTTTAAAACAAAACCCGGCATGTTTCAAAACCATAATAGGTATAATATTATAGGATAGTGTATGCCACTTATTCTGAATCCAACCACCTGCTGCACTACACACATCAGCACATTTGTTATTAGGCGGATGAAGAGATGATCTTTTCTGAATAAGAACACTTTTTTGTCGTTTAACTGTCCTGCTTACTAATTACTAGCTAGCAAGTGAATGTACAACTTGTTCGTCTATGCTAACTTGCATTACAGTTATAATATAATCATATCGAATTATTTTAAATAAAACAAACACAATAATTTTGGATTAATGGGGCACACATAGATTCAAGAAAAGTGTACTACACAGATCTCAGTACTAACCATGTGGACCAATTCTATCTCTTGCACCCGATGTATCAGTCTAATCCCTTCCTAGTATCTGTAATACGCAGGCACCATCCTCTATCTGCTCCGAACATTGCCCTTACACAACCAAGGTCCTCAATGCTATCAAAGCAATTCGGGTGCGTTTTAATCATTGGGACAATCGAGCCGCTTTCCTTGCTCTCGTTCTTCCCTCTCTAGGCCCAGACACAATCCAATCACTCATAAGAGACTCTATTGATTGAGCTAATCTTATTGGGATGCCGACTAAAGGAGGGGGAGAAAACACAATTGATCGTTTTTGTCCACGACACGTGTTGCTCTCGGACGGTGAAGGCGTTATCCCCTTTCATCTGCCTTTTAATCTCAGGGTAAGGCTCTTGGAGTCCCCCCTGCTGCGCTCCCTCGGCACCGGATTTACAAAGTCTCGCACTGACGGCCCTTACAGAGATGAGCCGTGACGGCTTAATTCAATCAAAGGACGTTTCAGAGAGATACCATACCATTTTAGATAAAAGTGGACAAGAAGTGAGCAGGCATTTGGGTTATTGGATCATTCCCAATTTGGTCATGTCTGGCTTTTTTTTTACTTTTTTTTTTTAAGGAAATGGCTGGAACATCAGAGAGATTCATGGAATACATAATGTAGACAGAAACTTTATAAAGGAACAGAGAAAGGGCTGGCTTTCACATCATGATGAAGATCAGCATTATTTAGTCGATGTGTTTAAGAGTTTATGAAGATTGAACACAAAGTGCGCACATCTGATAGGCAAAAAAGCTCAATGAGGGTACTCAACCACAACTAAATGAAAAAAAGGAAAGGTTAGCACACCACAGCTCCAAAAATAGAACATTATAGATTACTTGTTCTCAGAGCTTGTGAGAACAAGCAATAAATAATTTTCTATTTTCAGAGCTGTGGTGTGCTAACTTTTCCTTCCTTTTTTAAGTGTTTATGACAAATAAATAAATAAATAAATTAATTAATTAATTTCAGTAAGTGTTTTGGGTCATGGCACCCAAATTATAAATACTAATAAATAAAAAATACAATAAAAAACAGATTTTTTTAAACCTATAATTGTTCTTAACTGTCACTTTATTAACTATATTTATTACAAATATAATATGTGTTATGATATACAGTGAGGGGAAAAAATTATTTGATCCCATGCTGATTTTGTACGTTTGCCCACTGACAAAGAAATGATCAGTCTATAATTTTAATGGTAGATTTATTTGAACAGTGAGAGACAGAATAACAACAAGAAAATCCAGAAAAACGCATGTCAAAAATGTTATAAATTGATTTGCATTTTAATGAGGGAAATAAGTATTTGACCCCTCTGCAAAACATGTCTTAATACTTGGTGGCAAAACCCTTGTTGGCAATCACAGAGGTCAGACATTTCTTGTAGTTGGCCACCAGGTTTGCACACATCTCAGGAGGGATTTTGTCCCACTCCTCTTTGCAGATCTTCTCCAAGTCATTAAGGTTTCGAGGCTGACGTTTGGCAACTCGAACCTTCATCTCCCTTCACAGATTTTCTATGGGATTATGGTCTGGAGACTGGCTAGGCCACTCCAGGACCTTAACGTGCTTCTTCTTGAGCCACTCCTTTGTTGCCTTGGCCGTGTGTTTTGGGTCATTGTCATGCTGGAATACCCATCCACGACCCATTTCCAATGCCCTGGCTGAGGGAAGTAGGTTCTCACCCAAGATTTGACGGTACATGGCCCCGTCCATCGTCCCTTTGATGCAGTGAAGTTGTCCTGTCCCCATAGCAGAAAAACACCACCAAAGCATAATGTTTCCACCTCCATGTGTGACGGTGGGTATGGTGTTCTTGGGGTCATAGGCAGCATTCCTCCTCCTCCAAACACAGCGAGTTGAGTTGATGCCAAAGAGCTCCATTATGGTCTCATCTGACCACAACGCTTTCACCCAATTGTCGTCTGATTCATTCAGATGTTCATTGGAAAACTTCAGACGGTCATGTATATGTGCTTCTTGAGCTGAGGGACCTTGCGGGCACTGCAGGATTTCAGTCCTTCACGGCGTAGTGTGTTACCAATTGTTTTCTCAGTGACTATGGTCCCAGCTGCCTTGAGATCATTGACAAGATCCTCCCGTGTAGTTCTGGGCTGATTCCTCACTGTTCTCATGATCATTGCAACTCCACGAGGTGAGATCTTGCATGGAGACCCAGGCCGAGGGAGATTGACAGTTCTTTTGTGTTTCTTCCATTTACGAATAATCGCACCAACTGTTGTCACCTTCTCACCAAGAAAACAGAAACCTGCCCAAGGTAAAGATGCAACAGTCTAATTCCTTATTGTACAAATAACCTGGAAGATACATACAATGTCAGGAGGGAATAACAACCCACAATAGATTAAGCCGTGGTCTTAGCATAATTGTATTGTGTCGATCAGAGAACCCGTGTGGAAAACTGGTCTAGAATGCTTGTTTTGTTTGGATACACTTCCTGTCAGTCGTTTTATACACTCTACAGGTAACTGTAGATCCTGGGGGCGGAGCTTCTCGAACATCGATGGGAATCATTCAAATCATTCAAATATTGAACCACCAACACTAATCTTACCTAATGCACCTTTAAGCATCCCAACAGATGCTTATGACTAAGCCTGTATTGCAAGCATATAAGATAGTGTTGGGGAATTATATTTCAGACAAAAATATACCTGAAAAACAGCGTTTTAACACCAAAACTGAGATGGGATTATACTGAGAATGTTTGAACATGCTAATTAAATGCCTTGTTTGGGGATTAATCTGGAGACCAATTCTGACTGTCCCTCTGTGGATTAAATTAAATGTGAGCAAGAGCAAATTTCCCAGACTGACCTTAAAATAACGTTTACACAGAGGGAGGAAATCGTTCACTGGTAATTTAAACAACAATTTACTTTATAAACCAACAACAGCAACAAAAAAAGCCTCTTTAGGACTGCTACACAGGCTTACATTTCTCTGAAAGAAACTTTCTCTCATTATTAAACCATGAAATTCTTGACACTGAACATGATCACAAACAGGGTCTTCTTCTTCTGCCAAAGTGGTTGTGAGTCTCACTCGCTACAGACCTGCTTTTTCTAAAATGGTTGAAAGAAACCCTGCAAATTTATCACCCAGCTTGGCTGCAATTACCTGGGGAGAGGCCACGTGAACCGGATCGATAGAGCACAAAGCGTTCGGCCATTGACCGGCGGCCATGACAAAGTGCCCCAACGGTTTTTTGTGAATCCCTTCAATAAGAGGAGCGGATTATTGGCCTTCCTGCACTTTTTGATTAACGTCGAGATGGGAACTGTATTGTTACGAGCTATTGTTTGACAAGGAGGTGTTGCTAAGACTGGGAGAGTAACTGAGGAAAAAAGGCGCACTAACTCGTTTTTATTAACTCATTACCTAACAGCTCACTCAGGCAGTTGCTAAAAGGTTGCACAGGGAGATGGAAAATGGCACGAGAAACTTTCAGAAGTAGGGAGCTGTGTCTAAACTGTGTTTTTCCTCCTGGTGTTCACCAGGGGGCTGAAGTGAGTCGAGCTGACTCACCGCATTCGCCCATCATGCTAGCGGAACAACTATTTCTGACATTTTTTTTTTCTAAGGGGAGAAAATCTTTAGGAAAATAGGTAGGAGAAGAAAAAGGGGCTCTGATTTTTGCCCTTCCGTAGAAATCCAGGACCTCAGGGCAGCAATTTGTGCGCACGTACAGAGGAGTTTGTTGGCTGAGGAGAGGTGAAGAAGGAAGAATCAGCAAAGAAGAGAAGATCCAGACATACACTGCAGTCAGCTCAATGCGATAAAACACGTTAGGAAGTTGCGGTGTAATAGATTTTAGCTGCTTGGCCACCCTTCCCACACGGTTTCCTCTTTTAATGGTCGGAAGGGTAAGGGGGTGGGGGTGGGGTGGGGGAGGGGGAGAAAAAAAAAAAGCAGTGAAGTCAGCAAAACAAAATGCCGCCGTTAAATCATCTCCACAGATCCTGTGTCAGGGCTGTAATAGGAAAAGAGGCCATCGTCGGAAAGGTTACTGCTCGTCCAGATCCTACACACACGCACGCACACTGAATATCCCAAGCTCTCTTCAAGCAGCACACAATCTGACCAATTGAGATATTATCAATTCAATTCTAAGTATATTTATTTGCCATACCGAGCAACATTATAATCATTCAAACCATTTATAATCATTCACAGCGCTATCAACTTCTCAACGCAGATTGATCAGAAGGTGGGGATTCATTTTCTAGAACAGCACGGCTTAAACAGTACAGCCAGCTGCAAGATAATTCACACGCTTATATTCATGCTCTCAATAGCGTTTCTATAGTAACAATTAGATATCTACGCAGGACATGCTACACAAACACATTTAAAAGGTGTTTTCTGTACCGAGACGTTTAGTTCACGTTTGTGAGAGGAGCCTCTAGTGTCAGCACTTTACTTTAACAGTAACGGAGAATCTTGAAACAAGGTCTTCTCTCTGAGGGTAGTTTCTCAGTAACGTCACATGATACATTTTTGGTCGGGAAGGGGGGGGGGTATTGGGGTCGGGGTTGCACGGATAACGAGAGGATGGTGAGGAAACGGATAGTATATCTGTTATAACGCAAGTGATAACAGGAAGTAACTTTTTTTTAATTGACATTTTTCAACACTGAATTTGTAAATATGAACAGATCAAATGTATGATCTTTAATTAAGAAAAAGTTGTTGGAAAATTGCAGTAGTAGATGAGGAAAAAGCTTGGGACATGCTGTTACTGGAATGTCGGGTGGAATAACGTATTACAGCGCCCCATCGTGGATTATTATTGTATAAGAGCATGTCACGTAGTGTTTTATTCCTTACTGAAATGCAGCTAGGTGTGCATTAAACGACGTGGAGAATGAACCACCTGACTCGAAGCTGAGTGCATTAAAATCATGTAACACGCACCTAGCCGTGTATTATCCCACTTACACCGTGCTCACTTGCCAGCATTGACAAGTTAAAGCTGTCATTGATGTTTGCAGCACAATAATTTCACTGAACGAATAAACATGATGGTTCATTTTCGTTAGTTATTTTATATACAGGTCGTTAGATCCACCTGCTCTAAATCATACACATAGATAAAGTAGTGCAATACGAATGAATACATTTAATAAGTAGTTATTAGAGAGAGAAAGAGAGTTTTTTGTGTGTGTGTGTGTGTGTGTGTGTGTGTGTGTGTGTGTGTGTGTGAATTACCTCCGTCTGTGCCGCATCTCTACTAATAACTAAGCTGCGAGTCTAACTACTGTATGCAGCTGTAACTGTATGTTACTATGGTTACAATTGTTTATAGGCAGCTCATTAATTTAGAACAGTGAATAAACTGACTGGAACTACTTATGCTTTCAACGGTTTCAAGGCACACCTTCCAGCCAATCAGAATCGAGTATTCATACAAGCCATGGTATGTTTGGTAATTCTAAGTCAGCTTCACACTGATGTCTCTTATTCCTGAGCACTAGCACATAATATCCTTGTGTTTAGTCTGAATGCATGTGTGTGTATCTTTACTTAGGTCTCTTTGCTTTCTTTCCATAACAATCTTGTGTGTAGTAACCTCCATTATGTCTGAAACAGCAAGCAGCTATGTCTAACCATACATGTAAACAAACAGATACACTTTGAATGCAGAAATGTTTCCTGATGCTAGTTACAGTTCTATTTATATAGCGCTTTTCTAGATAACCACAACACCTTCCATCGTTAGCTCAAGTGGCGCTGGGGGTAAGGCTTATTTTATCCCCATGTTATCAAAATGAATATTTGTGCTGGCACAAAGAAGCTTGTTAGGTGTGGAGTCTTGTTTATTTTTTTGCTTTCGAAATTGTAAATAGAATGAAAATTCGAATTGTATCAAAGGTGCCAATCCGTCTAAAATAATCCTAGCAGGCAGAGAGAGAAAAACAGAATCTTTCCACAAAAACCATAGACTATCAAAGGAAAGTATAAGGAAAGCAATACTGCAACTTAATAAAAAGTACAGCCTCCATGAGCGAGACTCACTACTTAACTAGCTAAAGTTAGTGTGAAGTGAGTGCAAGAAATCAATAAATACGTCTTTCACACGATCTGCAGCCTTTCCCCTTTAGTGAACTGGATTTTCGCCATGTGTATTTTATTTAAATTTGGACTTACCGCTAATTTAGCTGAAGAAGCAGAAAAGCATAGTTTTTAGGTGGCTCCCATATCATAAAAGTGTTTACAACATAAATAAATAAATAAATAAAGAACCGCTAAACCGTATTGCACAGTGCACACAGTGAAATCTGTTCTGACAGCCCGTGCACACAATGTCTCGGCTCAGAGTTTTGGTGGGCTTTTGTGTGCTGCTCATCGCTGCCACTGTTGTTGTATAAGCACAAATGGTGCTTGTCTGCTGCCAGGCACACTGAGCTTTTTGTTATGCCGTTAACCAGATTTCCCCATGAAAGCTCTCTCCGCTCTCTTGCTCTCGGAGCTGTGAGCTTGGCACAGGGAAGCAGGGAAGGATGAAGTGAGAGGGAGGATCATGGAGGAACAGGGAGCCATATGATTCTGCGTGCTTGGTTGGGTGTATGAGAGAGAGATGAAGCGGGGAAAAACAGCACACTGAGACATGCTGGAGCCCATCCTGGTTAAAGTAAATAGATCATAATAAACACTGTGTGATCCACCTCTCTCATTTACTCTGTTTCACTTGTTCACTGGGTTGTATTTTTTTTTTGGTGGTTGTTGTTTTTTTTCTGTCCGGTCCTGAGTATGTCTAGCAGAGCGGATCCTGTTGGACACGCATGCTATCCCAGAAAATAAATCAGCCAGGACAGGAGGGGGACACGCACACACACGGTGCACTACAAGCCAACGCTCGGCGCTATTAATTAGCCCAACCGAGAGTCATTTATCACGGTGGCAATAAGGTGAAAAAGTCAAGAGTTTATTACAGCTCGCACAATCCTGAGGCCACAGCTCAGGGACCACACACACACACGCTTTAAAATGGTTTAGGTGAATAATAAAAACTGACATAAATACATAAATAAGTTAAATATTCCATTTTAAAATGAGTGCAAAAAATGTTGTTGGTTTTTTTGTTGTTTTTTTTTTTTTTTTTGGTCAAAATCAACCACAAATGATAATGATGGCACGATGAAATATACACAACTGCTCGATTGGTGCAACATCCATTACAAAATGGATCACAATCTCACCCCCTATTATATCCTACAGTATGCAATTTACAGGAATCTTGTAATGTAAACATATGATGCAAATCTGAGCTTCTAAACCCCTCGATCATAATTACATTTTAAAGGGGGGCAACCGTTCTGCGGTAGGTTGTAAACAAATAGTATGATATAAACCATGCAAGTATACTGCTAGAAAGATGATAGATAGATCGATTGTTTAGTCTAAGCTGACAATGTTTGCTCTAAAAGGTTATGGTATGGTGCCCGGAAAGTACAAAGCAAATTAACAAATCAAAAATGCGAGCGGCAATCAGAAAACAGACCAAAATTAAGAATGCAACACTAACACTAAAACTAACACTACAACAAAACTAACAACACTAAAGCAAAACTAACAACACTACAATAAAACTAACAACGCAACAACAAAACTAACACTACAATAAAACTAACAACGCAACAACAAAACTAACACTACAATAAAACTAACAACACTACAATAAAACTAACACTACAATAAAACTAACAACACTACAGCAAAACTAACAACGCAACAACAAAACGAACAACACTACAGCAAAACTAGCAAGGCAACAATAAAACTAACACTATATCAAAACTAACAACACTACAGCAAAATTAACAAGGCAACAACAAAACTAACACTACGTCAAAACTAACAACACTACAGCAAAATTAACAACACAACAACAAAACTAACAACACTACAGCAAAACGAACAACAACAAAACTAACACTACAATAAAACTAACAACATTACAAAAAAACTAACACAACAATAAAACTAACACTACATCAAAACTAACAACACTACAGCAAGACCAACAACACTACAGCACATCTAACACTACAATAAAACTACAAACACTACAAAAACAACTAACAACACTACAGCAAAATTATAAACACTACAGCAAAAGTAACAATACTACAACAAAACTATAAACACTACAGCACAACTAACAATACAACAAATCTAACAATACTACAACAAAACTATAAACACTACAGCACAACTAACAATACAACAAATCTAACAATACTACAACAAAACTATAAACACTACAGCACAACTAAGAATACAACAAATCTAACAATACTACAACAAAACTATAAACACTACAGCAAAACAAACACTACTACAACCAATCTCACAACACTACAGCAAAACTAACAACACTACAACAAAACGAACACTGCAGCAAATCTATAAACACTACAGAAAGACTAACACTACAGCAAACCTTAACACTACAGCAAAACTAACACCACTACAGCAAAATTATAAACACTACAGCAAAACTAACAACACTACAGCAAAATTATAAACACTACAGCAAAACTAACAACACTACAGCAAAATTATAAACACTACAGCAAAACTAACAACACTACAGCAAAATTATAAACACTACAGCAAAACTAACAACACTACAACAAAATTATAAACACTACAGCAAAACTAACACTACAACAAAATTATAAACACTACAGCAAAACTAACACTACAACAAACCGAACACTGCAGCAAATCTATAAACACTACAGACAGACTAACACTACTACAGCAAAATTAGAAACACTACAGCAAAACGAACAACAACAAAATCCCACTCTCATTGGTGATAAACATTCTGATGTGCTATTGTGTTTATGGTTTTGTTGTTAAGTTTTCTGTTCGGCTGTTGTGCTTTTAGTTTTGTTGCATTTTCTGACATGCTGTTGCCCATTTGGTTTTGTTATTGCATTGTCTAATTTGCTGTCGCTTGTTCTCTGATTGCCATCTTGAGTTAATGTTCATGTATTTTGGATTTGCTCTCATGTTTCCGCTGTTGCTGTAGCAATTTTCGTTTCGTCGTTGCATTCCCTGACTCGCGTTTTTTTTTTGGCTTGTTAATATGTCTTGCACTTGAAGGCCACCATATTAAAGGGCATGAAGATGCAAGAATCCCACATCGGGACATTCCTAGCTATCTCGACAGAATATAAGGCAGCTGAGCTGTCAAAAAGCACAATATGCTTCACCACGAGGCAATGTGTGAACCACTGTAAGGGCACGTCACAATTCTGCCTACACACGACAAAAAATAAAGATACCAACACCGCTCACACACGGCTTGCTAAACCTCCTAATTATTTTCTCGACTGATCTACACTGTAAATACCGTTCGTCATATTGTAATACGGTGGATGCACTGGCATAAGTAAATACTCTAGACGAAAGAAATACTGGCTGTGTTGAGAATTCTCTACTCGCTACTAGCTAGTTTCACATAGCATAAGCAATAAGCAACGAGAGCAGCACAGGGTTCAGTTCAAAAGCATTCATCATGTGTTAACTTAGAGGACACACAACATTCAGGTTAAAAAAGGGGATTGCAGAAAGATGAGAGGCAAAGAAGAAAAGGAGAGGGCTGCACGGAATTGTCCCAAATTGGCCAGGAATGCACAAAGGCCACTTGAAGCAAGGCTGGAAAGTTCCCTGTTACATGACAGTCAGTTTAGGAATCCAAAGCACAAGCAGAGACACGTCCAGCCTCAGAGATACTGTCCAGTACACGTTCACCAACTTTAAAGTCTCCATCCAAAATGGCTACCTACGCGTCCTCAAGATGCACTTAGTCCTCTTATAGAATCCACCGCGGCACAATCATCCCTTTAATCCCTTTAATTCGCAAGCTTTAAAATCCATTTGTAATTTGAAATTTGAAAAAAAAAAAAAAACAACAACAACAAAAGAAATAATACAAAAAAAAACAACAGTGCGTTCGCTCCTGAAAGTTTCGTTGTGGCCCAAAAGAGTCAACGTGTTAAATTCCATGGTTCTGAGCAGGAAGTGATGTCAAAGGTGACGGTCAGAGGAGGCCGTCGTCTGCGACTTCCTGCCCCGACCCGGACGCCGCTCTTCGAAACGACTTAATCTGCCTCTCTCTTTTTTCTCTTTCTCCCTCTCTCTGTCCCACTCTCATCTGTCCCCAGATTTTTTAGGGGAGGAGCGTGGGGGACGTGGGAGAGGTGGCGCCCGGCTCTCACGACCTGTTTGACGCAAAGATAGAGCAGACAGTCAGGGCAGCACACCTTCACGCCACAGCTAAGGCCTACACAAATCAGATTTGTTCAAATATTAAGAGTATGGCATACCGCAATACAATTTACAGTCGAAAAGTTCACTGCCGCGATTGTACAATGCTGATCTTTCTAGTTTCGGCATTCTTTCTGGGAATCGGATAAGAAAAGATCTCACGCTTGATCCAACCTGTAAACCGCCATGACTGCAAAAGTACAACGCTCATCTTCAAATGATCTCACCATGACTCCATCACTTAGGGATCATATTTAAAGCATAGTATGCATTCCCTTCTATGAACTATTCACTACTTAAAGGGAACCTAAAAGGAAAAGTATGTAGTATGTGTGAGAAGTTAAGAGTTGTTCAATGACTACATTTCTGATGTATCGAATTACACATCCTGCCAATTTACACTTCAGCCCGAATCTCACCGGTTTCTTCAAAGTGAGTCCCTGAACTACTACTACTAAAGAAAAAGAGGAAAAACAATAGACTTGATTCTGGTGTGAATTAAGGTGGGTCAAGTTTTGACGTTTTTCAAGTTTTTTTTTAGGTTTTCATGTGTTTCCTATCCACAGATCAGGCTGTTCATCTGTAAGGGTGCGTTCACATATGCAGTGTTTAGTCTGATTGAATCAAACCCTAGTGCAATTAAAAAGTAATAATAATAAATATACATACAGTCATGGACGAAATTATTGGCACCCCTGGAACTTTTCCAGAAAATGCACCATTTTTCCCAGAAAAGTGTTGCAATGACAAATGTTTTGGTATACACATGTTTATTACCTTTAAGTGCATTGGAACAGCACGAAAAAGCAGAAGAAAAAAGGCAAATTTGACATCATTTTACACAAATCTCAAAAATGAGGTCGGACTAAATTGTTGGCACCCTTAACTTAATATTTGGTTGCACACGCTTTGGAGCAAATAACTGAAACCGATCGCCTCAAATAACCATCAACAAGCTTCCTACACCTCTCAACTGGAATTTTGGACCACTCATTCTTTTGAAAACTGCTCCAGGTCTCTCAGATTTGAAGGGTGCCTTCTCGCAACAGCAATTTTGAGATCTCTCCATAGGTGTTCTATGGGATTTAGATCCGGACTCATTGATGGCCACTTCAGAATTCTACTTGCCACAGGTGAGTTTAAATGAACATCACATGCTTAAAATGAAATTATTTACCCACAGTTTTAATAGGGTGCCAATGATTTTGTCCAGTCCATTTTGGGAGTTTTGTGTAAAATGATGTCAAATTTTTTTTTCTTCTGCTTTTTGTGTGGTTTCAATGCACGGTAAAACATGTAATACGAATATAAGTAATTTGCATACACTTTACTGGGCGGGAGAAATGATGCATTTTTCTGGAAAAGTTCCGGGGGTGCCAATAATTTCATCCATGACTGTGTGTGTGTGTATATATATATATATATATATATATATATATATATACACACACACACACACACACACACACACCTTGATGAGGTTGGATTAAGCAAATGAGAACGCAGCAACACGGACGCCGGTGCGGAACAAAATAACCGGTTCAATACTGTTCGAGGGTGCTAGTCTGTTCGCTGAAGAGCTGAAAACGTACTTTGTTCATGGGTCAGAAATCCATTTAAAAAATATTTGGTTCACTTCAAGCAGTCAGCTCGATTCAGTATTGAATCATTTTCTTAATGCAATCAAACTGTGCTAGAATATACTTGGAACCGGACCGAGACCCTCTCGCTCAAGGAGCTTTCATGATATGGAATGTTTGAATCAAACTGTTGGAATGTACAATATAGTGCATGGTACGATTCAAAGGAGAGAGCGAGTTGACTCTGAATCAACTCAACTGCGTGAAGTGAATCAAATACGGAGTGGCTTTTTGGGGTTGCAAGCGACGTTTATTTCTTATTTATTTTTGGGTAGATGTGAGCTACCAAAATGAGCTAAAGGGTGCAAGCTGAGTCAAAGGACAGAGCTGTAGTGCTGCAGAAAAATGATGTGTTCTGGATATTAGAAATGTGCCTTAAGAAATGCAAGAAAAGTAAGCGTGAATAATGGATCTCAGGATCTTGATATCGCACTGAATCAGTCACAGCCTAACAATAAAGCAAAGAGAGATAAGAGAAGCTCAGTGAAATGAGAAAACGTGACAGCTACATAAGAGAAGGCTGGTGTGGTAATATAATGAAAAGAAAACCTGCTTAATCATGAGCAGAATTATGAGATTCTCACTAAACTCACACGCACACACACTCACGACACACACTCTCACTCACCTAACGAGGTTCTCGTTGTCACCGGGCCCTTTGCAGGTGGTACACTCCGTCCTCGTATCATCGGCTTTTGGTTTTTTTTGCAACGCCGACTGCCGCTGCCTGCGTTCCCGCGGTGCCGGTTCCTATAGAAACGCAAGCCGTTAGAGCAGTGTGTGTGTATCTGAGGCTATGAGTGTAGAAGACCTGAAGGTGCTGTGCAAACATCCCCTTGTCCTTCTCTTTGCAATATTAGAGACAGATGAGACAGAACGATAGCATTACTAGAAGAATGGAGAAGTGAGAGTTCACCTCTATCTTTTCATCCTCGCAGATAGACACCCGCTTCCTCTTCTGGCCCCGGGTTCTCTGTTTAAGACAAAATCAAATCCTTAAATAGGCTCAGAACACTATTGAGTTCAAAAGAATAGCTCAACACTCTTTTCATCACATCTGAGAGTTAATTTGCCTGTAACAGCCGGCATTGTTGCTGGCTATTGTTGCGAAAGACAATGCTGTTCAGTTCGACTCCATCACTACTTCACCATGTTAGTTTACTCACGATTCACTATAGGTGTGACTAGATTTCACGGTAAAAAAACAACAACCACCATGCACTTGATGCACTGTAATGTGCATCAAAACAACAATATGCATTTTGAGGCGTGATCAAAAAGTTGATGTTTGAAAAATGCATACAATTCAGTATATGATTCATTATATGATTTAGAGATGTTTCATTATGATGCACTATAGTGCAGCACGTTGTGATAAAATGATTTAGTGTTGTATGAAGGAACTGATTTTAAAAATGTGTACGCTCGCCTGGAAAAGCCCTTCACGTGGTGATCTGTTGTCATTTTATACCACACACAGTTCTGAAAACTCCAGATGCTCCTGTGCTTTCACTTTACATGTATCTCACTCAGAGAGAGAAAAGAAGAAGAAAAAAAAGATTGCATTTTAAACATTTAAATACGCTTGCCCAACTCTACGGAAAGACACCAGTATATAACTAATTAAAATGTAAAAAGATAAAGCACGCTTTTATGTAAACAGATAGAGCACCCTTCACAAAGAGCACCCCTAGTGGCCATTTCTTGCCAAGATACACGAAACGGTAATGTAATTTTTCACCAATTTTGTGATATTCACTCAGAAATCCTCTGACCATATCCCAAAACGTAGAACTTTCATGTTATGCGGTGTTAAATGGCCAAAAAGAAACAGAGGCCACGGCTCCTTCACTGAGCCTGATGGCAACAGAGGCCACAGCTCCTTCACATTATACAGTGGAAAATCAAGCTTAAGCTCTTGGCTTTGACAACCATGTTAGAATTGTTTAGGTGCTGAAATTCTGACAGGCTCTAGTCCACAGTGAGTTTTATGAACAATTGCTGAACGACTAAATATCCTAAGGGTTAAACATACAGCAGGGAAAAGGCACTAAAAATCTGGAGATCACTTTTTTTAATCTTTTAATTTGGGCTGGGCTAATATGCTGATATAATACAGATACTGTGATAATAAAGGATATGTGTTTGTGTTTAATTAACAATTACAAACTGATTCTAAGCAAATAATTTGCTGACTTGAAGCAATTCATTCTGTATTGAGTACTTACATTTTTAAATGGAAATTGTTTATTAACAAAAGTTTGCATGGATACATGGATGGATGGTTGGATAGCTGAATGGATAGCTGAATAATTGTTTTGTTTGTTGGTTAGATGGATGGATGAATCTGCAGATGGATGGAAAGATGATTAGAGGGTTAGATGAATGGTTGTTTAGACTGTTGGTTAGATGGGTGGGTGGATGGATAGATGGATAGCCAGTTGGTTAGAGGGATAGATGAATGGTTGGTTTTGTTGGTTGGATGGGTGGATAGGTGGGTTGGTGGATAGATGGATGAATGGGTTGGCAGATGGATGGTTCGTTGGTTAGATATGGTGATTGTTATTGTTGGTTGATGAGTGGGGATGGGTGATGGATGGCTGATGGATTGGGTTGGTGGGGGTGATTAGATGAAGGTGGTTGTGGTGGTTTGTTGGTTGTGTTGATATTGTGGGTGGTTGGATGGATGGATAAATGGGTTGGTTAGATGAATGGTTGTTTGGTTTTTTCGGTTGGATGGGTGTATAGGTGGGTTGGTAGATGGATGAATGGGTTGGTTAGATGAATGGGTGTTTGTTTTGTTGGTGGGAGGATGGATGGGTTGGTGGATGGTCGGGTGGGCAGGCTGGATGTGGGGATTGATGGGATGAGTGGATGGATGAAAGTTTGGTTGTTTTGTTTGATGTATGGATGGATGAACGGTTGGTTTGTTGGTTAGAAGATGGATACTTGTTGCATATAGGGGTGGGCAAATGGATGATGGCCAAATATTTTTTTTTTATTAGAATCTTATTATCAAAATATTTTGAGTTGAACAGGTTTTTACATTTGTGATGGACTGGCGTCCCATCCAGGGAGTCATAAAGCGATAACTAAAGATGAATGAATGAAAATGTTTTTCAGATTTTTTATCATACTTGTTTCCTCCAATTTCTATTAAACACATTGTTCTGAATTTACATGCTCAGTATTAGGTAGTTGTACTAGGAAGTAGTAATGTCTGGTAGACAACAAATTTCCGGTAGCTCAATACATTCTGCTCATCTACATAACAGCTAATAAAAAACATCAGTGCAGCGCAAATCAAATCAAACATTGGCATCTTAACAGGACGCTGCATGCGCCTTTTTTTAAAAAGGGGGAAGAAAAATCGACAACATATTTAAACAGATTGGGAAAACAATTCCATCTGTCGCCTTTGGCTTGCCATCACACGGCAGATGGAATGCTTATCATTATAAATGCTAACTGCCTCCTCGCTGCCAGTTGGCTCTTGAAGCCTCCACCGAACAAAGCCGCTCATTTATTTCGTTTATTCCGTACCGGCAGACTCGATTAAAGGAATCTATTAAAGGCAGAACTTCCGATGGAGGAGATGCGAGCAGTTAGAGGGCTGACGCGAGCAAAATCTTGGTTTCGTTCCGCTCACAGAATTAAGATGATTTGGCTAAAATCGATCTGTTAATTAAATCCATCACTGCGCTTTTAACGAGGCTCGAGCCGATTCTCGCAGGAGTAGAAAAATTATCCAAGCGCATGGAAGAACAGGAATGCTGTAGTGGCACTGAGAACCGATCGCATACAGTTCATTGAAAAAGTTTGCAACCCCCTGGTTTCTGGATGGAGGAACATGTACCAATATATTAAAATATAGCTACAAATAAAAAATAAAAAAGCTGTAAAAAAAAAAAACACACACACACACACACACATATATATATATATATATATATATATATATATATATATATATATATATATAGTAATATTATCTAAAAGACAAGGCAAATCAAATGAACACTTCGATATAAGTAAATAAAGATACACAAAGGAAATAACTCAGGTTTGTCATAACCCTCTCGGTCTCCAGATCTGATCTGAGAACCGCAGTGTTCTAGCATTTCTATCAGAGTTAGTAAAACACATGAGACGGAATGAAGGAAAATCTGGCTGGAGGCAGTTATAAACACAAAAAGTGTCCCTACACCTTATTAAAGAATAACAAATGTTCACAAGTAAAACCTTTACATACACAATACTTGCTGGTATCTTCTACATTTTGTCTTAAAGCTATACAGACTTTTGCATTTGACCGTATTTTAGCGAGGCTTTATTAGCCTGACTGCATGAAGAGCTAGATGAAACATTATGATCGACCAGAGATGCCCTTGCTTTCTAAATGAACATTTCGTGAGAAAGACCCACAAATGATAGCTATGATTCCTAACCAGACAAAGAAAGGTGTAATAAAATATCACCATGACATTTACGAATTCACCTTTAAAGAAAGAGGGTTCTGAGTGACTGGGACACACAGGGCCAGAACATCAGTGTAAAATTTCTCTTCCTAGTCTAAAGTGGAGGATCAGCGGGAGGTCGATTAGCTGCTTCTGATAAATAGGAAAGTGGCTTTACGGGGGCTTTTGTGCTGCTGTGGTGCCATGTTAAAAGGCATTAAGAATGCAAACGTGGGGCTCCTTTCAGTGGCTGCTGCGCTGTGGTGTGCGTCTGAAGATAAATGCTGCATTGAGGCGCCTAACTCCAGCAGAGAGAGAGTGTGAGTGTGAGAGAGAGAGACAGAGACGGAGAGAGAGAGAGAGAGAGAGAGAGAGAGAGAGAGAGAGAGAGAGAGAGCAAGGGGTGGGGGCTTTAATCCAGCTGTTTTCTGTTGAGACTCACAGAAAAATATATTAACCATACACCAGGGGTGTGACAATATATCAGTATGACACCATGCCATAACAAGAAACTCTGAAATACTTTAATTTATGCTTATAATGCTAGAGATGCGCATAAAATTAAATGATGAATGATGATTCTACAGATGTGAGCCTCCTGCCCACCACACTGGTCCTCGTTCTCTGTGATGTATGGGAGAAATGGGAGACTATGGACAAGATCTAACCAAGAAAAAACCCCCAAAACAAAAACATACTGTAAGTGTGCCGTGTTTTATTGTTCCAGCAATAAAACATGAATTTCAACCTCAGCACAATTGCCCTTGTAACTTTTCAACTGTCGCTTAAACGCGCTCGAGCTTTTTAAAAAAAAATCAGAAAAACCCATCTCAAAAACTGCCTGCAATTCTCTCCAAGTAATTCACCCCTGTTAACACTTGAGCACTCCCGATAATCTCCGGGAATTGAACTAGGTCTCAGACCACACGCTGTCATGTTGATCCATCTAGGACTTCAATTCTGTCTCGCATACATACTTAACATTCACAGCATTTAGGACATCATTAAGGAAATGGCACAAAAATCTGTCTCTCTCTTTTCACCGAGTGTGTCGACATCAGTGAGGGTCAAAAAGCCAAACCCTGGACTCTCTCCCAGTCAGAGAAATAAGACGAAATATCAGGCTAAAAGTAAATTTGATAAAGAAATTAAAATGATATAATCCATAGGACATTATAGCTACTCAAGACAATAGTGATTTTCACGGCATGTTTGTTAAAAGTTTTTCAAGGCCACTCGTAATCCCTTTTTTTTTTAATTTAATGTAATTTTCTTCAAAACCATAAACTCTGAAAGCAGGGACATACCACGATCTCTAATCTAGCGGTTCTACGGCTAACGCTAACGCAACCGATCCTGATCAGTCAAGAGGAGATTAATCAGCAGGCTTAAACACTGCTGGAGTTTGGAAATCTGTGGGTTTTTGTTGTATGAATTCATTACCGCTCTATAGGCGCCACACTTTCAGGGTGCTTTTAATCAATCCTTCCAAACAATAAAAGGCTGAGCATTTTCGCTTCAAGATATGCGACATAAAAGCTTTCGAGGTGCAATTCGCCAACGCGTACTCGCTCGAACAGAAAGCAGTCGTGACCTTGAGAAGGCTCGAGAGAACAGACCCCGGTGCGCGTCAATTATCTCTCATTAGCGAGGGCCGAGCGGATCAATTGGAAATCAATTAACAAGGCCGCTTTGCCTTGAGCGATGCATAGATTAAGACTAGAAAGAGTGAATAGATTAAGACGAGAGTAAGTGAATTAAGAAAAGCTCAGATGCCTGCAAAATGCAACTGTTAACCGTATACAGAGCAGCAAACTTCTGAGCTCTCATTAAAAGAAAAAGAATGGAAAAAAAACAGAAAAAAAACACGGGTTCACACTGGAGACCACTTTTCCACCCTCTATGTGAAATTAGAAAGTGTTTATAAGCATAGCACATCTTGACTTGGCAATATGTTCCTCACACTTTCTTGCAAAATCATTCTAGATCCATCAAATTGCAAGGTCATCTTTTCGGGTTGGATTCAGGTCTGGGCTCTGGCTATGCCATATAAAAACACTGATCTTCTTTTGGTTAAGCTATTTGGATGTATGCGTTGGGTCATTGTCGTGCTGAAAGGTGAAATTCCTTTTCATCTTCGAAACCTCAAAACGATGAACAGAATAGCCAGAAAAGGAGCTTTTGGGACACACCCGCAAGTGATGACCTTGGGATGCCATCAGCGGCTTGTTACCTTCAGTAGCACATACTGTCCTGTTACTCTACTGCCTTTGCTGACCTAACACATACCACAAAGTATTGTCTTGTATCTAAAGGACTGAGTGGACAGTATATTAATCAAATGTTCACAGTGTGTGTACTTGGATGGAATGATGCTATTAACCAAATATCTTATGATCAGTGAATATGTGCACCCTGATACCCACCGTGCCCCTCAGTTGCAGTTTTTTAGGCTCTGGTGACATGTCCTGAGGGATGAATTTAATTGGCCCCTTGATCTGTCTCCTGGACCTCTTGGTACCATCAGGGAGTGTCTCCATGGCGATGTCTGCCTCGTCACTGCTGGCCTGGTCGCACTCAGAGCACTGCCTGAAAACATAAGGGATAAACGGCAAGGTCAAACTTGCTTTTAGTCTCTATTATTGATTTGTAGTCCTAGAAATTTATTTACGATAAAATAAAGCTGCACGACCAGAGAGTTCTACGTGTGGCAAAACTGGACAAATAGTCAGAGCCGGCATGTACCATGTAAAATGTTTATATAATGGTTATATAAAGATTATGCATAACTGTTCAGCTTTTTAATAAAAAAAAAAATAAATAAATATTCTATGCAATGTATTTGAAATTATTGTTTTTTCCCCCCTTCTGAATACAATTATGGGACTGCCATACTCACTGTGCTCTAGAGTATCTATAATAACGAGTATGTTGAATATAAATATTAAGGTTTAATCTACATTCTTAATTCTCATATCTGATTGGTTCCCTATATCAGTAGCTCTGACAGTTCTTTCTAAAACCCCAACATTTCTATAGTAACAATTAACTCACAGGACCTTGGATTGGCAAACGCGCCCCATAATCTAAATCTAACAAAAGGGATACAGTAACTATTATGATGTGGTGAACCTTTATGCAAGAAGCTGGTTATGGAAGGAGCCTCCAGTGTCAGCACTTTGTAATGGTTAAAGGTAAATATGGCTGGGGTGGCTGGGGCTTAGGTGGTAGAGTGGATTGTCCACTAATTGTAGGGTTGGCGGTTTGATTCCTGGCCCATGTTGCTTCCGATGGCAAGTTAGCACCTTGCATGGCAGCTCTGATACCATTGGATGGGATTGCGCTTGGGATAAAAGCGCTATATAAGTGCGCCATTTAAATAACACGCAACTAGATGTTTTCTGCAGCAGGAAATTTCTCGTTAACAAGCTGCATTTCTTTGGTCTTACTAAACAGCTTGGTCTCGTGGTCAACATTAAACGTAACTATAAACGGATCAAAAGTGCAATGGCTTGGTCTTTAATAAACAAAGATTCTTTTTGGTAAATTTAGAACATTCTTGCTTCTGATTGGCTGGCCTGTTTTTGCTCATTGCATTCATAAATAACTGTTTAGGTTGAGTTTATATTTTGCTATTGCCTTTGAAGAAAAATAAACCGCTTACATTTATACAGTAAGAAATTATTAATAAACTAATATAATTAAAAGCTATTTCAATGTGCGTGTTGGAGGGAAACTAGGACGTCAATTTTTATAATAAGTTGTTTTCCTATTTGTAAGAAAGGAAAAAAATAACAAAAAATATACAAGGTAAAAAGGCAGAAAGACACTCCTCTCAATTCTGTACGACTGCTGTAAATACCGATGCTGTAATTACGTATAATTTCGCCTCCTCGTCAAGTGTAATTTTGCCATACATTCTAATTTACACCTGACTGTGCGGAACGGCGTCTCACTATTTTTACATGAAGGATTACATGAATTATGCGAAGCAAAAACAAAGGCAGCAGAATTTTTCATCAAATAAACACACAAAGGCAGCATCTGTAATAAATCTTTGACTGACAGCTTCATCATAGAAGCAAATCCTTAAACTTGACTATCATCTGTCAAACCTACACAAAGCTATCCAATCAGATTATCTTATAAAGACAAGTGCTGATGTCAGAGCAAGTAATAACATTCCCCTTATATTAATCTGAGTATTCTGAATCGTTTAGGCCCTGTTGAGGTTTTGTTGCACACCAGTAGCTATTCTTGGTCTTCTTGGGCATGCGAGTGAGAGGTGGATCCAGGCAGCCCAGGTGGTAGTGCAGCTTGCAGGTGTCACACAGTAACAGGAGATGCTGGTCTTGGTTCTTCTTACAGATCCCACAGCTGAAAATCAGTTAAACACAAATACAGGAAATAGTCAGTGATCTGATCAGCAGCACAACTCCAAATATCATTTGATGCTCCAAAAATAATGTGTTTTCTTATTCATTTCATGAGAAAGAGAAACAGAGGTTGGTGAAGGATTGACTGTTTATAGTTGCTGTAATGCGACTGAGAACACGAACTAACTTGTTTTGACGGCCGCACACTGTACAACGTTAACCGTAACTACACGTAGTCAAAAAGCATGATGTGTCATTCATTAAAAAATGTAAAAATATGTATATTTTTTTATAATGTGCTTTGCTATAAAGTATAAACAATTGATGGGGATGCCTCTGCTGCCAAGTCTACTCCTTCTTGTTACTAATTTGTATGCCAGAAATACTCTTAAAATATACTTCAAACATGATGGAAGAAAAACAGACGTTTCAGACGTTTGACCTTACTGTGACCTCGACCTGGTTTGGATCAATTCTAAAATCTAATCCATTCATCTACTGGTTACGATGATAAGTCTATATACGTTCTACAACCCCAATTCCAAAAAAAGTTGGGACGCTGTGTGAAATGTAAATAAAAAGAGAATGCAATGATTTGCGAATCTCATAAACCCATATGTTATTCACAATAGAACATAGAAAACATATCAAATGTTTAAACTGAGGAAATGTACATTTTAAGGAAAATGAAAGTACTTTTTGAATTTGATGGCAGCAACACATCTAAAGAAAGTTGGGACGGGGGCAAAAAAAGGCTGAAAAATTAAGTGTTATTAAAAATAAACAGCTGAAGGAACATTTTGCAACTAATTAGGTTAATTCGCAACAGGTCAGTAACATGATTGGGTATAAAAAGAGTATCTGATCGAGGCAGAATCTTTCAGAAGTAAAGATGGGATGGAATCTGGATGGAAATAGATGTTGCTCTACAACCCGTATACACCTTTCAGCACTGATGTTGCCTTTCCAGATGTGCAAGCTGCCAATTCACTAATGCACCCCCATACCATCAGAGACGCAGGCTTTTGAACTGAGCGCTGATAAAAAGCTGGATGGTCCCTCTCCTCTTTAGTTCAGAGGACGCAGCGTCCATTTCTCCAAAAAAAATTTCAAATTTCGATTCATCTGAACACAGAACAGTTTTCCACTTTGCCTCAGTCCATTTTAAATGAGCTTTGGCCCAGAGAAGACAGCTGCATTTCTGGATCATGTTCACATATGGCTTCTTGTTTGCATGATAGAGCTTTAACCAGCATTTGTGGATGGAACGGCGAACTGTGTTCACAGACAGTGAGTTCTGGAGGTGTTTCTGAGCCCATGCAGTGATTTCCATTACAGAATCATGCCTGATTTTAATGCAGTGCCGCCTGAGGGCCCGAAGATCACGGGCATGCAATATTGATTTTCACCCTCATCCCTTGCACACAAAGATTTCTCTCTCTCTTTCTCTCTCTCTCACACACACACACACACACACACACACCAAGGAAAATAGCTGTGATGTGCGGCAAAAGGTTGTTGAGCTTCACAAAATGGATAGTGGCTATAAGAAAATAGCAAAAGTATTGAAAATACCCATTTCCACCATCAGGGCAATAATTAAGAAGTTCCAGTCAACTGGAAATGTTATGAATCAACCTGGAAATGGACGTGTGTCTATATTGTCTCAATGCACTGTGAAGAGGATGGTTCAAGTGTCCGAAAAATCTCCAAGGATCACAGCTGGAGAACCGCAGAAATTAGCTGTGTCTTGGGGTCAGAAAGTCTCCAAAACTACAATCCAAAGTCACCTACATCACCACAAGTTGTTTGGAAGGATTTCAAGAAAAAAGCCTCTACTCTCATCCAAAAACCAACTCAAGTGTCTTCAGTTTGCCAGACACTACTGGAACTTCAAAAGGGATCGGGTTCTATGGTCAGATGAAACCAGAATAGAGTTTTTTGGCAATATACACCAGAGGTGGTTTTGGCACACACAGAGAGGTAGCCATATGGAAAAGTACCTCATGCCCACGGACTCTTTCATTTAATATCGGTTAATATTTGATAAAATGACTGCCTCTGCCAGAAAAGGCAATGATCCAAAACATACAAAAAAATCAACACAAAAATGGATTTCTGACCACAAAATCAAGGTCCTGCCATGTCCATCCCAGTCCCCTGACCTGAAACCCATAGAAAACGTGTGTAAACTGAAGAAGAGAGTTCACCAGCATGGATCATGAAATGTGAAGGATCTGGAGAGATTCTGTATTGAGGAACGGTCTCAGATCCCTTTTCATGTATTCTCCAACCTCATCAGGCATTATAGGAGAAGACTCAGAGCTGCTATCTTGGCAAAGGGAGGAAGTACAAAGTATTGACTAAAGGGTGCCAATAATTGCTCCACACCTATAAATATATTTATATATATATATATATATATATATATATATATATATATATATATATATATATATATATATATATATATATATATTTATAGGTGTGGAGCAATTATTGGCACTATATATATAAATTATATATATATATATATATATATATATATATATATATATATATATATATATATATATATATATATAACCTGTGTTTTGTTTGCAATTGTTTGATATCCACGAGAGCATAGCACTTCAGTGATTTATTTTTTTTAACAAAAGATCAAAAACTTCAAAAATAAATGCAATTTTTCATAGTCTTGTTTGCTCATATTTACCAACGGTGCCAATATTAGTGGAAGGCACTGTATTATAAGCCCTTGATTAGTTACATCAGGTGTGCTTGTGCGTGAGGGATTCTATTCAGGGGGTTGAATAATTTTGAAACTGGATAAATCATTATAAGTTGCATTTTCAGTTGAATCTGTTGAAACGACTTGAAGCATTCATTGTGTTGAACTATTATATAACTTACAATGCGGGTTGAATAATTTTGATTGCAACTGTATATGTGCTTAAATATCCCAAAACGAAAAATCCTGACTGAATCTGACCTGTAAAGCACTGCTGGAAGACTGGAGGACTTTCCTGGACTTCCACCTTCTTTCTTGCTTGGCTTTCTCTCTTTGGGGGGCTTTAAAACAGCAGGCGCATTAAGTTTCTGCAAAAAATGTAGAAGATCCTTGTTAGCAAAAATGTTTTAAAAATTCACATGTACATTTTACATTGCAGCTCATCTCCAGATCAGACAAAAGCACAATATTCAACACAATCTGGAGAGATTTATAAATCATTTGAACTTTTATTTTTGGCCATTTCTGTCATACAGTGGTTCTTTAAAGTTTGCGAACCCTTTAAAATGTTCTATATATGTGTATAAATATGGCCTAAAACATAGATAAGTCCTAAAAGTAGATTACAAGAACCAAATGAAACAAATGAGACAAAAATATAACACTTTGATATTTATTTATTGAGGAGAATGATCCAATATTACATGTCTGTGAGTGGCAAAAGTATGTGAACCTCTAAGATTAGCAGTTAATTTGAAGGTGAAATTAGAATCAGGTACTTTCAATCAGTGTGATGGCAATCAAGTATGAGTGAGTGTTTTATTTAAAGAACAGGGATCTATCAAAGTCTGATCTTCACAACACCATGTTTGTGGAAGTGAATATGGCATGAATAAAGGAGATTTCTGAGGACCTCAAAAAAGAGATGTTGATGCTCATCAAGCTGGAAAAGGTTACAAAGCCATCTCTAAATAGTCTGGACTCCACCAATCCACAGTCAGACAGATTGTGTAGAAATGGAGGGAATTCAAGATCATTGTTACCCACCCAGGAGATATCAACCAACAAAGATCACTCCAAGAGCAAGATGTGTAATAGTCCATGAGGTCACAAAGGAATGCAGGGTAACTTCTAAGAAAATAAAGGCGTTAAATGAAAAGCGTTATGTTTGGAGAAAGGAAAACACTGAATTCCAGCATAAGAACCTTATCCCATCTGTGAAACATGGTGGAGGTAGAATCATGGTTTGGGGGTGTTTTGCTGCATCTAGGCCAGAACGACTGGCCATCATTGATGGAACAATGAATTCTGAATTATACCAGCAAATTCTAAAGTAAAATGTCAGGACATCTGTCCATGAAGAGAATCTCCAGAGAAAGTGGAGTAAACAACAAGACAACAACCCTAAACACACAAGTTGTTCTACCAAAGAATGGTTAAAGAAGAATAAAGTTAATGTTCTGGAATGGCCAAGTCAAAGTCCTGACCTTAATCCAATAGAGATGTTGTGGAAGGACATGAAGCAAGCAGTTCATGTGAGGAAACCCACCAACATCCCAGAGCTGAAGCTGTTCTGTACTGAGGAATGGGATAAAACTCCTCCAAGCCGATGTACAGGACTGATCAACAGTTACGGCAAACGTTTAGCTGCAGTTATTACTGCACAAAGGGGGTCACACCAGTTACTGAAAGCAAAGGTTCACAATTGGATAATTTTCCTCAACAAATAAATGCCCAAGGACAATATTTTTTGTCTCATTTATTTAATAGGGTTCTCTTTGTTTACGTTTAGGACTTGTGTGAAGATCTGATGATGTTTTAGGTCATGTTCATGCAGAAATATAGAAAATTCGAACACCACTGAAAGTTATTAAAAATTCCTCAATTTAATGAGATTTCAGAAGTTCTGTTGGAGCACAAGTTCAGAGGGAACTTTGACGCTAATAGGGAAGTTTACTGCGGACAGAAAGATGCAGAAAGTCAGAGGACTTTGCGATTTTCTCATGGCATCTCCACTGAGTCGTGGCTGTCTGGGTTAATTAGAAAAATGATCTCATGGGCTGCGAAGCCACAGGAGCACAGACTGCGTTCTCTAATCTGTGCAAAGCTCAGTTTAGCGTGCTCTCTCGCTTATGGCCTCACAGACGGCTGAAGAGACACAAAACGCTTCACATTCAGCGCCCTCGGCCACAGCTCACTTACAGCACATTTCAAATTTATGTGAGATTAGAAAATTAAGTGCTTTGCTGCTGTTTGTGCACTTATCGGAAGTCACCATGGATTACCTTGTGCAGTTCCCAGAGACTAAAACAACACTATACCTCCCGAACATTCTGGTATTTTTTTTTGTTTGTTTGTTTTTCCTTGCATCAAGATGTTCCATAGAATGACAGCCATAAAATATTTAAACACCACCAACATTTGTAAGATCACGATGCGTTTCAGGAACCTGGCAGAGAGCATGATGGGATACGTGCACCAAGTTGCAGAGGACTTCCATTAATCATAAATTTCTTGAAGTTCTAGATCCTTTCATTTCAGTTTTACTTGACTGAACTTCTCAATGAAGTGAGCTGCTGAAAACTCTCGCTCTCGCCAGCTCTTATGACTGATGTGTCCCACTAGGGACATCAATAATTCGGGGCTAATGTACAGACGCTGGTGACTGATCGCCAACGAAAACGGAGCGGATAGATGACACAAAGGCATGAGCCACTTTGAATGATGTCGCTACTTAAACGCTGCACGTTTTCTAATTATGTGATTTATGGTTGTCACTGCTGATTCGCCGGTGCTCTTCCTCCAGACCTCCACTCTGCCTCATGTGCCCTCGTCCCATTATTACACCATTTATGTGACCTGCTGAGAAATGCTGCAGTTCTTTTAATCAACTGGTCTTTTACATGCTTATCCATTTCTGTGGTGCAAATGAACAAAAACCATGCAAGTGGGTTAGAGCTCTGCTGGAGTCGTGCTGAGAAAGGGCGCTTCAGTTTAATTTCTGTGATACAGGTTTGCACATCTAATTACCACAGGGATTTGCTTATATATATATATATATATATATATATATATATGTGTGTGTGTCTGTGTGTGTGTGTGGTTGTTTATGCATATATACTTATATACAAAAATTGATTATGTAAAAGTTTAAAAATGAGCATTTTACCATTTCAGATTAAGTACAAAATGTTAACATCACATCAGCTGCTTCGAGGCAATTTGTAATGATTTGTAATGTATCACAATATCCACAATATCTCAGAAAAGAGACATATTTATTCACCATAATTAGCCAGCCCTATTTTTTTCCACTATGGTAGTTTGTTTGGGGAAACTCTTTTAAGTATACAAAATAAATAAATAAATAAATTAACACCGCAAAGAAGGAGAAAAACAAACAAAACAAAAGCAGAGAAAATGTAACATTTTACAATTTTAAAGATTCAACAGGAGCATTTAACATCGAATGCTGCTTCCAAACCTGCACAGAAAATTTGCAACTATTATTCAAAACATTTAAAATACATAAAATAGATAATAATAAAGATACTCATGATAGCCATGAGATCTCGGAAAAGTGTATTATGACATCATTTCATATCGTCATACTACCCAGCCCTATATATTATATTATATAAAACACACAGTGCTGTTAAACCGGTGAATCTGATTGGTCAGAAGGTGTTAATTAATTTAGTTCTGACTCTAATTCACATCCCTGCTTTATACTGTATTAAGGTGCTTGTTCTAATATGTTATGGTTTATGTAGTACCTCGGTCACAATAATCTTAAAGATAAACAGATACGGATGATATTTTGTTAATTAACAAAGAAAGCGTATAAAATGTTGATAAGGTAAAGCTACATGTAGAGATTTTATTTCATAGTGTTTTGTGACAGTAGGATGTTTTCTGCAACGTTGGTCTTGGTAGCATGACAAGATTATTAACCAAAAAAAGAAAGAGTGTGAACCTCACAATGATTAACAAGTTCACAAAACACATACAAGTGCTGGGTGCTACTTTCACAGCAGCACCCAGTTTCTCTGATGACTGTGTGTGTGTGTCAGAGAGAGAGAGAGAGAGAGAGAGAGAGAGAGAGAGAGAGAGAGTGGTTTATTCTGTTTCTGTCCATCTACCGTGCCAGTAAATGTTTTTTAAAAACACAGTGTAAGTAGGTGCTGCTATTTTATCATAAAGAGATGTTGGAGCACACCAGACCTCTGCATTTCCCGCTCATTAAGTGGCCGTCACCCATAGCGACGCGCCTCTGCGATGCCGTTGCCATAGTGAGTGGGAGGGGGTCATGGGGCTTTTAGTGGCCAAAGACAGGTCAATCAGTTAGTACAAATGGAAGAATTTCAAAACACCACAGCCATTAGGGTGAGAAGAATTACCCAACACTAGCAACCCTCATGGGGTCCTGCCCACTGTGCAGTCCTCCCTCAATCACCTATTAATTCCCACAGAGCTGGAGAAGTGCAGACAAATCCAGGTGGTAGATCTTACAAAAGCCTGTCAGAAATCATAAAGGATCTGGTATGTTAGAAATCGAAACACTACTATGTTGATGGCTCTCTTTGTAAAAATAAAAAGTTTTTCGATATTGTTGCGGCTTTTTCTCAAAAATGTGTGATGCGATTTACAGAGGTTTTTTTTTTTTTTTTTTGACAAAAACTACTTGAATTGGCGAAATTGCCATCACACACAATTCTTTTACGCTGTCTTTCGCAGTGATGTTTGTCGAATCGAAGAGGGTTTTGGCTGAATGCGCGTTGTGATGACGTCACATAACGCCTCTTGGTGGAAATGCCTTACTAATGAGAGATGAGAAAGATACAGCAGGGGTGGATGACAGACAAAACTCGTTCCTTAACCCTGTCCTCAAAGTGTGCTACACGTGCATCTAAGAATGCTCTTAAAATGCTGACACATACTGGTTCAGATACTAGAAGCAAGAACAACCACAGCAGGTCTGCTTCAAAGGACAAACGTTATCAGGAGTAATCCTTTCATGGTCATTTTGATTATAATCATACCTCTTTAAATGTTTTTGCTGTGTTTTTTTTTTTCTTTTCTGAGATCATTTTAGTTGAAGTGATGGAACACGTAAATGCATTTTGGGAAAAAGAACGAGTGAGATAAGCAACTGGAGCTATTGAAGATCAGATCCCAGAGAAGTGAGAGCCCTTCCTGTGAGAACTGAACTTTCTATTAACTTTTCCAGCGAACTCTAATTTTGTCACAATTACATCATCGCCTATTTTGGGAAACTTACACTAATGTAGCAATTACTAGCTATTACGAGAGATTCCAGCTATTACTTAACACACAGCAGGGTCGAAAGAGTGAACCCAGTGCCAAGAACTGTTTCTATATTAAGAGTTGAAAAGCAATCCAAATTGGTACGATACATTTGTCAAGCAACATTTCATCATTTGTTAAGACAGTGCTGTTTTTGTGTGTATTGTGTGTACAGACTAAACCGTTTTAGATCTTAGTTTTTATTTATTTATTTATTTTACTGAAGCAAAAAAAAGTTATCCAATATCTATCACCAATGTGAAAGACTAATTGCCCCCTTCATCTTAAAATGTCAACGTAGCACCTTTAGCAGCAATAACCGCAATCAACGGCTTCCGAGATCAGTCTTTCACTTATTTCTAGGACTAGGATTTACTCCTAGGATCAGTGTCCTACTGCATAATCCAGTTGCACTTGAGTTTCAACTTACGGACTGAAGACCGGACATTCTCCTTTAAGATTTTCTGGTAGAGAGCAGAATTCCCTCAATTACTGCAAGTTGCCCAGGCCCTGAAGCAGCAAAGCATCCTCACACCATCACCCTTCCACCACCATGCTTGACCGTAGGTATGATGTTCTTTTTGTGGAATTCTGTGTTTGATTTACACCAGATGTAATGGGACACCTGTCTTCCAAACAGTTCCACTTTCCACTCATCAATCCACAGAACATTCTCCCAAAAGGTTTGAGGATCATCAAGGGGTGTTTGGGAAAAATTCAGACGAACATTAATATTCTTCTGGGTTAACAGTGGTTTTCACTTCACCTCGACTTCCTGATAGTGAACAGTATTTATTACACTGAACAGTTTATTGATGCAAGAGAGGCCTGTAGGTCCTTTGATGTTGTTCTTGGCTCTTTTGTGGATGAGTAGTTGCTGTGCTCTTGGAGGAATTTTGGAAGGTTGTCCACTTCTGGGAAGGTTCACTACTGTGCCGAGTTTTTACATTTGGAGATAATGACTCTCTCTGTGGTACTTTGAAGTCCTAGAGCCTTTGAAATAACTCTGTAACCCTTCCCAGGCTGATGTATTTCAATCACCTTCTTTCTCATCATTTCTGGAATTTCTTTCAACTTTGGCATAGTGTGTTACTGGGTAAGAGCTTTTAACCAACTTCATGCTGTTGAAAACGTTTTATTTAAGTGTTGATTTTATTGAACAGGGTTTGTAGTAATCAGGCCTGTGTGTGTCTAGTCCCGCTGAACCCCATTATGAATGCAATTTCATAGATTTGGCGAATTAGTAACTACGAGGGCAAATGCATTTTCACACAGGCCCAGATGGTATTGGATAACTGTTTTGCTTCAACAAATAACATCAATTAAAAACTGTATGTTTTGTTTACTCAGGTGATTTATCTTAGATTTTGTTTTCATTTCTGAAACAATTTACTTTTTTCACAGTAAGCAAAGAGATTTCTCAAAATATGCTGATAATATTGAATATGATACAAAAGTGCTTTTGAATTCTTGATTTTGATTGGTCAAAAGGTGTTAAGGCTAATCTTCTCTGACGTTAGTCTTGACTGCAATTCAAACCACAGATTTATATTCATGTCTTAGTCCTGATATTTTCTTGTTTCTACGGTAAAGGTACTTTATCGTTTCTACAGTAACCGTTTCGATGGTCATTACTATAGAAGGGAGTCTCCAGTGGTTCGGGCTTTGTAACAGTCATTGTTGAAGCTGTAAAGTGTTCCAACATGGGAAAGTCTTTCTGAAGTTTTAACAGGGTCTTGTTTCTTGGATGTTCCATGACATTAAGCGCATTTATAAAACAGGTCAAATGTATGGTGGTGTTCTTTAATTAAGAAAAAAAAAACTGTAATCGTTGGTAAATTGCTGTGGTATAAGCAGAACAACATTTCAGAACACACCACCCCATCATTGATTATTTTCCTATTTTATTCTTTACATAAGTAACAATTACGTAACAATAATTCATGGAGTAATATCTGTTGATAATGAACTCTGAATTTCAACCCCTATCATATTCAGGTACCTTTTTTAATCATGAGATATTTTTTAAGGAGAGTACAGATGGACTGGTTGTGAGCAGTGGGAGTACCGAAGGCTGTGTGTTGAATAGGAGCTGGGTAAAAGGTCAGGGTAGACGTGCAGGTGGAAAAAGCGTACCTGCCCGAGGATGCTTCCCAACATGCTCCACATGGACTGGCCTTCGGTCCTCAGCAGCCCGTTGACATTCTGCAAGTCCTCCAGAGATTCGCAGAGCTGCGGCAGATAAAACAGCAGCACAGAGGAAGATAAGACAAGGACAAGCTGGATGGTTCTGTCAGAAAAGAGCGAGAAGACTATAAACCTGACCGAGCTGAAACATTATTCAATTAGAAGGATGTACTGTACATATCTGTAACAGCAGAAACAAGACGAAAGCATACAGAATATCAAAAATTGCCCCTGGATTAGTTACATTGCTGATCTAAAGAGTCAAAATATAACTGAATACAAACGCTGATTAGACAGTTATTTTTTTTTTAGTATTAATTTCCTAAAGTCTCCGTAAACAATATAAATAAAAACAGCTGTGTAATTTCTCCTCCTTTTATCATTTACTTTTTTTTACCTTCTCAGGTTTTTCGAATTTTCTAACGCACTCTATAATGAATATTTGTATTCAGTTATATTCTTGACCCTTAACACTAGAAAAATATAAAAAATGTAATAAAAAGCTGCAGTAAATGATAAATAATAAACGAGCAAAGTTCATTTGAATATATTTTCTTAACTGTTTGGAGACTTGTATTTTTTACAACACTCTATAATTAATATAATAATCGAATAGATAATGTCTTTTAAATAGAACATTAATGATTTTCATCATTTTGGGAGTAGGATATCTCACTCGTCGTACTTTGAAACCGGTATTTGTCAGACAAGTTAGATTTTGTTTTTGCTGATTTGAAGGTCTTCGGACTGGGGGAGGAAACCCCCAAAGCAAGGGGAGAACAACTCCGCCCACACAGGGTCGCTGAGGGAATTACACCCCAACCCCTGAGGTGTGAAGCAAACGTGCTAACTAAGCCACACTGTGCCCCATCAATAAAATAAACAAACAAACACAGCAGTGTTGCGCCACAATTCATGAACTCATACATTTTTGAGACATATGAGAAAATATATACGAAAGAAACTATTTATACAGACAAATAACCACCGCAAATATAACCCCATTTAAATACAGTATTAACAAAACAAACAAAAAAAACAGGCAAATGTGAGAATTTCTGCACTAAACAATTTCCACATCAATACCAAAATTCTAGCAATTCTAGCAAAAGTGATTTTTACAAAAAAAAAAAAGAGTAAATAAACAAATGTTAATATTCGTATTTCAACTATAGTCTTTTGTCATGTGATGTGCTTCCCTCTAAAATGTAAACTTGTACATAGACACTATAATGTACTAAAAACCGTGACATTGGATTGGGCGGCTATCACACCATAACATCAGAAAACTGAAAATGGCGTTAACATATAAAAAGATACCGAGAAAAAAACGGAATTGAAGCAAACAAAGAAGTCGATGGCATTTTACTTCTCCGGTATATGTTACATGGTTTACAGACACACACACACACACACACACACACACACACACACACCCTGCCGTACATCCACGGCCGTGGCATTTGAGTGTGTGAAGGCCACTCGGAGCTCCAGACGGTAGATAAGCGTCAGGCAGGCGTGTGATAGAGAGGATGATGAGAGGGAACAGTGGAGAGGTGAAGTTATTATAGGAGTGTGAATCTAAACTACAGAATGCCGCCTCTTATCTCTGCGCTGTGTGAAGAGGAGACGAACGCTAACATTTTAAAATCCTCTCACGCCAACCACAGACTCCTCTTTGGCGCAGAACGCTAGTCAAGCAGTCAAGTGCTTTGAAAGTTACACCGCTATTTGAGAAGTGGATGTGATCAAACCTGGGCCCTGTTTCGCAGGTCGTCAAACAAATCCAAGGTCGTTTATTTGTTCTCGGGTATTTGGATTTATACTATAGCGTCGTTCAATTCTCCGATCTGTCCACAAGGCGTTGATTACGATTCCTCAGAAGCAGCTCTGATGATAGGAATTCAAATCACAGGTTTATATTAAGGTTCTTGCTGTTCTACGTTATCGTTTCTATAGTAACGACGAATACATAGGAGACGCTCTGTATAATGTTACGAGAATCTATTAAGTAAGGTGTAAAACACAATGGACCGTGCTGGTATAGGAAAATAATGAATGATGAAGCTCTGTATCACCCTGACACTGATTATTTTCCAACATCATCACATCCTGAAGTGTTCTATTCACTTTATTCCACAACAATTTTATCTGCGTAAAGTGTGACGACGGTCACAGTTCAATTGATCTCCGATAGAGATTCCTCGCTGTCTTCTTCCAAGGCTTCTTAAAGCAACTCGAGCCAGCCGATTAGCGGCACACACTCCATTAATAACTCTTAATATGTGTTGTACTAGATAGCAAGACTGAATGCAACATTAACCTCCTTCACTATTATTCCCTTCATCACTTGGCCACTTGGTGTATAGCAGTTCACATCCAGCCAGAGATCACACGAGCAACAAAAGCAAGGATGCAAGAGACAAATGCAGGAGGAGCATTCTATCAGAGAAAAGGCTAATATCACCTCCCAAAGGGCGCTTTCACATTTGCCATTTCCCCACCTGTCAACCTCAAGTGCATATTTTAACTCGTAATCCAATATGAAGCAGGTGAAATGAAAAAATTCTGCCTCTGACATGTAGAGCCGCCAGGTGTTGGAAAAGGTTTTCAGAAATGTGCAGAGTAGAGTCAAGCTCTAATTTTACCTCCAGACCAAATCATGGTGGCAGCTCAGGGAGCAAGTGAGACAAACCAACGTGGAGGACAAAGTGCTGGTGGAAAGGTTAGCCATGTTAATGAACAAATTTAAAGAGATTTACGATCCATCCATCCATCTATCTATTTTCAGGGTAACGGGAGGGCCTGGAGCCTATCCTAGGGGACACTGGGCACAAGATCTCTGTCCCTCTGACAGTCTGGCAAGACGTTGGACTACTGATAAGAAGGTCATGAGTTCAAATCCCAGCACTGCCAAGCTGCCACTGTTGGGCCCTTGAGCATTGCCCTTAACCCTCAACTGCTCAGCTGTATGAGATAAGTTGCTAAGTTGATAATGGTGTCTGCCAAATGCCATAAATACAAGGGGACATAAATACAGACAAGTTAGAAATGCGAAACAGCCTACAACACAAGGAAACCCCAAAGCATGGGGGAAGAACATGTAAACTCGGGAAGTTCATTGGCAATTTTCCAATGTTGACGAACAACGGGGCTATTTCAGTACGCGATTCATCATTACGCGTTATGGCTTCGCACTTCAACCAAGGCTGTATACATTTAAGTCCCAAAAGCAGCTCCTCTTAGCTTGATTTCCTGACAAAGCTACACCAAAGTTAAGCAACCTCCTCATCTTCAGAGTTGCACCAATCTTCACACTACAGTGCTGTTGCATTCACAAATTTGATTGGTCAGAAGGAGTTGATTGATTTTCTATAACAGTAACTCTGACTTTAATGCAGGTTGTGTGTATATATATATCTCAATGTGCTTGTTCTAAGTTACTGTTTCTATAGTTACAGCTCATTCACAGGGACTTATATGACAGAAGCCCCACATAATAAGTGTAATTTGTGTAAAAAAAAAAAAAATGTGTTATTCAACAAAGAAACTTTAAGAATGAGAGAAAAGATGGTTGGTTACAGTATGACTGTTTATAGCTTTTATAATGTAAGTGCTCACAGGAATTAACATGTCCTGCAAATGTTTCCAGAACAATAAACATAACTATACTCATTAAAACACATGATGTGTCAAGCATTAATAATTTATTATTTTTTTTAATGACAATCGTTGAGAAATTGTTGCGGTAAAAGTGGAATAAAACACTTTCGGATACGTTTTCACTGAAAAATAATCAACTCAGCTTTGTGTCGGCCGATGTGACGGCACTGTCATTGATTATTTTCCATTTACACCACACCTTGTCTCGTTTTATTCCTTACTTATTCCTAATAATAATAATATATTATATAACTAGATAGCAAACTAGGCTCGTCAGTTAGTTGAAACTACCATAGATTGGTGTGTACAGTGTGTGCATCATGTGAACCACTGTTTTCATAGCACACCATTTTTCAATGCATTTTCTGGAGAAAAGAAAACACAAAGTGTGAAAATAAAATGGAGAATCAGTAAGTATTGTGGATGCGGCTACTGATCGAAATCACAGAATGCAACACCGACACATTTAGAAAGGGAAAAGGCAACACGATACAGAACAGAACACCAAGGTGTTGAGGCTGCATCCTTCTGAGAACAAAATATCCAAAAGATTCGTGAATTTCCATGCAAAAAGGGCCTATGATTAAGGCCGAAACTCTATTTCTCCCCCAACTCCACACATTTCCTACATTACCATGCATTTCCTGTGTTAGGTTAATTAGGGTATCTTCTTTATTTCCATAAGAGGTCACTTCAAAATAATAGCTAACAGGCAGATTTATTTCAGCTTCTCCTTTTCAGATTTTCAGTGGGGTAAATGTTTACTTACAATTTTTTTTGTTTGTATTTGGTGGTATTGCCTTTAAGTTGCTTGAACTTGAGAATCAAGAGCTTCTCATAATACTTTACCAGAGTTTTTGCCCATTCCTCCTGACAGAACTGGTTTAATGGAGTCGATTGTGGGCCTACTTGCTCAGACATGCTTTTTCCAGTTCAGTCCACTAATTTTCTATGGGATTCAGGTCAGAGCTTTGTGTTGACCACTCTATTACTTTGTTGTCTTTAAGCCATTTTGGAGGTATGCTTAGAATCATCATCCTGCTCGAAGACCCATTTACACTTAGAAATGTTTCAGTATTTCTAGAAAATCCTCCATCTTCATTATGCCGTCTATTATGGTGAAGTTCACCAGCAGACCACCCCATAGCAAGATGCTGCCACCCACGTGTTTTACAGGTGCTCCTCAGATTAAAAGCCTCACTCTTATTATTTCAAACATAGTGCTGATTATTCTGAACACTCATCAAAAAAGGCTGGTGATCACCTGCAAACTTCAGTTTGGGTTTTTATTCAGATCCTGGAATAAGGGTTTCTTCCTTCCACAACGTTTCAGGCCATGGTGATGTAGATCACTCTTAATGGTGGTTGTACATACTTTGGTATCCGATGCCTCCAGCTTCTTCACCCGTTCAATTGTTGCTATCCTGGGGTTCAGTTTAACCTTTCGGACCCTAGTGTGCTCATCCCTGGGAGTTAATTTCTGCCTCCTTCCTGAACAATGGAGCGCCTGTGTGGTTTTTATATTTGCATACAATTTTTGGTACAGACGCTTATGGTATTTTCAGATGTTTGGAATTTACATCAAAGAAGGAACTGGACTTGTGAAGGTCCATATTTTTTTTTTTCCCCTGAGGTCTTGGCTGAGTTGCCTGGATGGTATCAAGGGCAAAAAGACACTGGATCTAAACATAGGCTCTTTTACAGCCAGAGGCACACTTCCAATTAACTCCTAATTATGACAACTGGCCAATCAGTAGCTTCTAAAATTCATTACATCAAGTTCTTCAGACTGTGTAGAGAGACAGTTAACTTGGTGTACGTACATTTTTGACCCAATATGAACTCTGATATAGTGACTTACAGCTGAAATAAGTCTGTCTCTAATCAATTGTTTTAAAACGACCTCTGATGTGAACATTGACCTAATTGACCTGCCAAAAAAATGAATATGTAACATGAATTTGAATATCTGTAGCCTAGGCGTATGTAAACTTTTGGTCTGAACTGCATATTCTGATTCAGGTTATTAATCAACTTCTTCATGTTCTTGATCTAAACCACATCATTCTTTAAATACATTTTTGGTCTTTTTTATATATTTTTTTTTACCTTGTTGTACTCTACATGCAGCTTCTCCTGCTCGCTCTCCAACTTGTCTTTCAGGTTCTTCTGCTCCAAGATGTTGTCCTGGATCTGGATCATCCTCATGTTCCGCTCTGAATACCAATGGACACACTCGGATCAATACAGTGATGGTTATCTACTTACGATAAAGGAAAAAAAAAATGCACATCAGGGTACACACAGAGAGAGACAGAGAGAGAGAGAGAGAGCGACAGAGAGCGAGAGATAGAGAGAGAGAGAGAGAGAGAGAGAGAGAGAGAGAGAGGGGAAAGAGGAAGAGAGAGCGCTGATGGAGGAGAGGCCTCCCGCTGAAACCTAATCGAGTGTGTGCCCAAGGTTACACTGCACATCTGCTCTTAGTATCGCTTGTTTGGAGGGCGAGTACCTCTCTGCGAGACGACATACTGCGTGGAATGCATTTCTGGCACTCGCTCTCACATTCTGCCTGCTGTTTTTCAGTGAGGGATGGGTGTTATGACTGTTATGTGATGCCAGTACATGTTTCGCAGCAGATGCCAGTACATGTTTCAGTACTTTTGAATTAGTAAATTGACTATGTTAGCTGGGAAAATGTTGAATTTCTACACAACAAACAGAATTTCATCAAAAACATCAGCATGCTAATAAGACTGTAATGTTCTCCTTATACGTTACATTTAGCAGTGTTTTTTGTTTGTTTGTTCTAAAATGCGTCATTCTGGCATGATCGAACAATTGCAGAAATTGAACATAATAATGCAACTTTCATATTTGTAATAATGACTGATTTATTCATTGCAGGGTATTATACCACAATGCTGTTGAAATCCCTAATCTGATTTTGGTGAGAAGTTATTGATTCATTTTCTATAACAGCACCTTGTACAGTATTTCCAGCAGCAAGGTTTATATTAATGCGCTCTTTCTAATTCAATACTATTTCTATGTAACACCTTACACATTGTGTAATTGCTGACACGTTGCAGATAAAGTCTCCTGTACACCGACCAGCCATAACATTAAATCCACCTGTCTAATACAGGAAGATCCCATTTGTGTTGCCGAAACAGCTCATCTCCGTCCGATGCATGGACTCCACAAGACCTCTGAAGGTGTGCTGTGGTATCTGGCACCAAGACATTAGCAACAGATCTTTTACGTCCTGTAAATTGCGAGGTGGGGCTTCCGTGGATCGGACATGCTTGTTCAGCACGTCCCATAGATGCTCGATCGGACCGAGATCTGGGGAAATCGGAGGCCGAGTCAACAGCTTGAACTCTGTCTCAAACCATTCCTGAACAATTTTTGCACTGTGGCAGGGAACATTATCAAGCTGAAAGCGACAACTGCAATTAGTGAATACCGTTGCAATGAAGGGGTGTACCTGGCCTGCAACAACGTTTAGGTAGGTGGTACAGTAGCTCTTTTTCTAAGATTGGACAAGACGGGCCAGCCTTCGCTCCCCATGCTCATCAATAATACTTGGGCACCCATGACCCTGTCGCCGGTTGTCCTTCCTTGGACCACTTTTGGTAGGTACTAACCACTGCATACCGGGAATACCCCACAAGACCTGGCATTCTGGAGATGGTCAGACCCAGTTGTCCACCCATCACAATTCGGCCTTGGTCAAAGTCGCTCAGATCCTTACGCTTGCCCATTTTCCAACACATCAACTTCGATAACTAACTGTTCACTAACCTCCTAATATATCCCACCCCTTAAAAGATGCCACTGTAATAAAATAATAAATGTTACTCATGTCACCTATCAGTGCTTTTAACATTATGGCTGATCGGTGTATCTAAACACATTTATTTAGTTTCAGCACTTTATAAAGTTGTTCATTTACGTTTTTCAGCATCGGGAAGGCATTAGGATGGCATTGGGAGGAAATCGCAATTTTTGGTTTGTCTACGTAAGCTGATTTTTTTTCTCTCTTATTAAATTCAAAAGAGAAATAAAAGAGAGGCTGACAAGAAAACAACAATTTATAGCTTCCAACATAAGCGATGACAGGAAATAACTAGATCCATAGCCGTTGCAAAATATTAAACGCAACTACAAATGGGTAAAAAAATTATTATGGGATGTCGTTCTTTAATAAACAGAAATTTGTTATCATTGTTAAATTGCTGTTGTACAAAAGGTTTTATAAAACGCTTTGAGATGTGCTGTTACTAGAAAACAATCAACTTTGTAGCATTTTATGTCTTACATAAATAATTTCAGATAGATATAATAAGGTATTTATTCATTTACAGAGTACTAATATAGAAATTTATGAATAAAATTATGAATAAAAGAATACGAACAATGGTGACCAATCAGATGCTGGCTCAACGACACAGCAAATTTTGTATTATTAATAATCAAATAATGTAGCAATGATATAATAACAACAATAATAATAATAATAATAATAATAAGGAGAAGAAGAAGAATAAACTCTATTGTAAATGATATACTAATGTAATCATTCTAACATACCGAGGTAGTAGTTGACGAAATCGGCGGTGAGTGCAGGCTGTTTGTGTTTACGGCGTCCGTCCAGGCTGGCGCTGGCATCCGCAGTGTCGGTGGCAAACACATCCGTGCTGATGCCCATGAGCTCAGCTTTACGCAGGAGCTTTCGCACGGCCGACGCGCTAGAGGTGAGCGGACGAGGGAGCTTCTCGCGCGGCACCCACGCTTGAGGACGTGCGTTCCGAGACACTTCTGCCTTCGCCCGGTACTGCTGCAGCCGTGCGCTGATCCTCGCCTGGCATCATAGAAAGACAAAAGTGGGGAAAAAAAAACAAATTGCATTTGCCTCGAAAATCTCGATTCTAGCATCTCGATTCCTTGAATCCCTTTCAGGTGTCTTATCTTGAGGCTATTCTTTAAGTGAAAATATAATACAACACTTTCTACTTTCTATGATCCACGAGAGAGAAGTCACTGAACTCCCACAATCTGAAACTATGCCTTTCAATCTTAAAAAAATAAAATAAATCATGAGCATGGTCTTGTCAGAATTCATGATCATGTCAGGAAGAAAGAAAAAAAAAAAAGCAGTGACATGAGTCTGTATAGAGGGAAATGTTTGTTCCAAATGAATCAGCAGTTTAAAGCAGTAAAAGTAGACCTGGGCTTCAGGAGTGAGCTGCTTCTCTCTCTCATGCAGCGACTCTTTGCAGTAGGACTGGAGCGCCAGGTAGTTCTTCCTCTTCCACTTCCTGTCAAAGCGGTCAGCGTGCTGCTTACAGTAAGCGAAGAATGGGTCGGCTATGTCCTAGAGACAAGTGAGAACGTTTGAGTTTATGTTTTATTGATAAAGCGTCGGTTTATGTGTTCTGCTAATTTGGTGCAGGAACCAAAAGACCACTTAAACAAGAATAAATAATTAAAAAATAATTAAAAAATAATTAAAAATTATTCTGCTTATTCACTTATATATACTCACATATATACGTACATACATATTTAAACAAGTAATAAAATCAATAAGTATGAGTAGATAAAGTAAGCACATATGTTAATAAGTGAATCGGTAAGTAAAGACATTTAAATACATAAAAAAGTAAGCAAATAGGTAAATAAATAAGTATATTAATAAGCAAATGCATAGATAAATAAGTTAGTAAATGCATAAGTAAACAAGTATATAGCCAAGTAAACACGCATGATAGTAAATAAGTAAGCAAGTAAGTACGTAATTTACAAATAAGTAAATAATTACGTAAATTTAAGTGCATACATACATGCAATGAATTTTTTACACCCTAATATACTTTTTTAAATTACTTATTTACATTTACATATTTATTTACTTCACATCTATTTACTTATTCATTAACTTTTTAAAATGTATAACTTATGTCATTGTTTATTTATTTACATTTGTATTTTGATTTACTTGTGTTTTAACCCACTTATTTATTTATTGACTAATTTTCTGCTTTTTTTAACACCTATTTACTTACTTATTTTAGTACAAATATACTAGGCTATTTATTTATTGAAAAAACCTTGCATGAAAATGAAATAGCCTATTTAAACTTTTTTAGTTTTGTATTTCATGTAATGTCTTAAATAATACTCATTTATGTTGTCTGAAATAATCCTAATTTATTTTATTATTATTAATTATTATTTATTTCTTTTTACTGGTATTAATGATAGGAATTAGGACGCTACTGCACACGTAACCTTATCAAAGAATAAGCCAGACCTCAGTAAGCTCTGTTTCTAATCACATCTGCAGACTGACCTGAAGGGCACGGAGAAATGTGTAATGCAGGGTTACACGACTTTAAAAGTCTCGCACATCTAAAGTATTATATGTCCTATCCTATTCCCAGATATTGTTCCAACATGACTATTTCTCCAGATTTCATTCTGCGTCCTCCGACTCTGCCATGCCTGATAATTCTAATGTATAGTTTCATTACTGGGGGTGAGATAGGAATATCGCTAGCGGTTGCGGTAATGACGTCCTGAGTTCTAGACTGGCGTCTGCACCCATGCAGATAACTGGTGACGAATACTCTATGACAACAGGCCTGTAAATTTACTCACTTTAAAGCCTGAGAGCATTTTAGTGCGAATGTGAACTTTTGAGCTGCACAAAGCGAGCACGGATTAACTATCGGGGAACAGTACAGGCTGATTCATGTCTTAGATTATAGACAGTGAACATTTTCTCCACACACACACACACACACACACAAATACTCCCTTGAGGTTGCAGGAAGAGCTGCCATTTTGTAGCAGCACGTCTGAGGAATCGTTTAAGCTTAAGGCATCTTGCTGGATGCTATCAGCACGCTTACCTTTTGATACGGGGCCCTTTTGCACAGCTGACTGGATTAAGTGGATTGTGGCAAGTAGGCACTTTGCCCAAGTGTTTATCAGCACAGAACGTCACCTTTAACACCGGGCCTCTCAGATATGGGCTCCAAATTTCAGCCATGAGCTTGATGGGCTATGACTATACTCAGCTTGCTTTTTTTTTTTTTAAGACTCGAATCTTTTTGATCCTCTGTCTGATCTATTTTCGCTCATAAACAAGTAAACAGTTTAATAAGTAAGGAATAAAACACGACAGGAACTGCAGTTTTAGTAAAATAATCAACGATGCACAGTTACTCTGACTATCCCTATCGGTAAGTCTTTACATAGGGAAAATTGAGGGGAGAAAAAAAAAATCGACACTGGAGACTCCTTACATAAACGTTAAATAAACATCGTCTTACAGAAAGCTACAGCATATCAACAATGAAATGTTTTTCTGTGTTTGGTTATTATTAGGCTGAGAGTGTCTGGAGCGTCGGCCATTAAAGTCCCTGTGTAAAATGGTACTATTTATACCATACCCTAGTCAATTCTCTACTCTGGTCATAGGGTGTGCATTGTTTATCTATAACCACACGGCTTGAAAAGCATAGTAACATGGCGGATGCTCTACACACTCTGATAACTGAATTGAAAAAGAAAAAAACGTAGAATAACTGATGTGGTGACTTTTTTTTTTTTTTGTTCTGAGACTTGATCTATACAGTTTTGGGAGTCGCAGTTAACCACACCGACTGTTGTGTGTTATTCTTTACAGAATCAAAACCTTCTGGCCAATCAGATTCAAGAATTCAACAGCACTCTGTAATAATCAGTCTGTCCGGGATTTTGTGATCGCAGAAAGGAATGTAAAGTCAACCAAGCGCCGCAATATTCGGAGAAGTTTGCAACTTTTCAATATTACTGCAGATTTTCCACAGATTTGGGCCAAGACAGTCAAATCCCTCTTCGATTCACATGTGCCGAACATGGGTACAGCTGAAAGGTCTCCTTTACCGACAAACATCAATGTGAAAGAGCGCGCAAAACGATTTTGCGCAATTGCAAGTTCGCCAATTCGAATAGTTTTCCGCACAAATAGCTATAAAAAAAAAACTCTGCAAATCTTATAGCATTTTTTTACATTTATCGCAACAAAATCAAGCATTTTTGGCCGCAACGATCACAAAAAAACCCTCAACGGACTGTGTAACGTCATACGTGTAACAGCCCTCTTTTATTTGTACTCTTAAAACGATCCCATACAGTGTCCAGTATCATTGCACAATACACATGCCGGTTTAACATGTAAACTGGTAACATGAAAAAGCAGGAGTCTATTCTTGAAGGAACTGATGGTGCATGATTTTTAGCCGGCATTTCTGGATGCCTGCATGGCAGCAGGTCACGAACCCTCCGACAGAAAGCAAGCTTTAGAATGATGAAGGACTCAGAACAGCTTAGGGCTGTTTTATTAGCCTCCACACACAGAGACAGCAAATACAGCTACCATGCCTGGCTTTACAAGAGGAGGATATAGGTTTATGGTTGATTGAAGAAAAGAAAGAAAGAAAGAAAAAAAGCTGATGAATGACATCCAGAAGCCTGGGGGGGGGATCACAAATACGGAAATTTTCATTTTAGAGCTTTCTGACGAAAAATTTCTGAATAACTAATAATATGTGCATGTATCTAAATCGTCATAATTACCTTCTTGAATTAAAGAGCTTGTAAGCGGATACATTCCATTTCTTGAGCCATTGAGGTTGATAAATACTTTATTGCTTCATTTTTATTAACATAACACAATATACGCTCACTGGCCATTTGAAAATGAACATGCACACTTACGCAGTTATTCAATTTGCCAATCATGTCGCAAGACGCATAAAATCCTGCAGATTAAGGTAATTTAACGCTTCAGGTAATGTTCACTTTAATGAGTGTTGATGAATGAGGTCAAAGGAGAATGTCCACACTGGTTAAGAGTTGAAAGGAAGGCTACAGTAACTCAAATGTGTCACGAAGCAGTCGAGGACGCAAGTGCAGGTACTCGCTGGTTTTAATCCTCTTGGCAAACAGTACAAAAATGTCATCCGAAAACGTGGTCAGTAAACAGGCAAGGGTCAGGCGATGAACAGCATAAACAAGGGCAGGCGAAAATGTAAACAACAAAACGAGGTCAAAACCAGAGAAACAAACAAGGGATCAAACCGAATACTGACTTGTACAGGACACAGAGCGTATACTTCGCAGTGAATTTGAATACTGCGAGTCCTTATATAGTGTGAGTGTGGCAGTGCAGATGATAGAGTGCAGGTGTGTGTAATCAGTAGAGTGTGAACGTGAGAAGGTCTGGGTATTGTAGTCTTCAGCAGCTGTGTTGGTTTCTGAGAGTCCCACATCGACATGACAAAATAACCACTCTTTACAGCCGTGGTGAGCTGAAAAGCATCCCGGAATGCACAACACGGTGAAACTTAAGACGGATAGCGACACCTGCAGAAGACCACTTTGGGTTCCACGTCTGTCATATAAAAACAGGAATCTGAGGCTACAGTGGGCACAGGATCACCCAAACTGGACAGTCTAGAATAATATCGGGCAGTGGTTAAGGCTCTGGGTTACTGATCGGAAGGTCAGGGGTTCAACCCCAGCACTGCCTGCTACCACTGTTGGGCCCTTGAGCAAGGCCATTAACTCTCTCTGCTCCAAGGGCGCTGTATCATGGCTGACCCTGCGCTCTAACCCCAACCTCCTAACTTCCTGGGGTATGCGAAGAAAAGAATTTCCCCATGCTGTAATCTATACGTGATCAATAAAGACTCATTATCACTGTCTAACGTTCCTAATAAAGTGACTGGTGAGTGCATATTTTAATACATTGAACAAATCAAGGTTAGAAAAGCAGTCTTCCCTCGACCGAGACCATAAATTAGAAAAAGTTAGTCATAGTTAGTGATTTGATATTTAACTTAAGCTTAGTTAAGCGTTCTGAAGAATCAAAACAATGGTTAGTGGCAGTCCTACAGCAAACCCAATAAATATTCTTCTCCCCCTTCTTTAAGCACTTATGTTTTATCGGTCTGAAAGAGTGTACTCCTTGCTCACCTCTTCTGCGGCGGCCTCGGAGAGAAGCCCTTCCCGCTGGGCGCATGTCACATGGAAGTAGGAGCGACACATGCCTGCATCGCAGCTGATACACACACCGGTACGGGCGAAGCGGGCATCCTCGCAGAGACTGCACTCCTAATGTACACCACAATATATATTTCATTAGGCACAATTTTATACGGGATGCAATAGACACTGTTTTGAAAGCCGGACCAAACCAGGGGTGTTATTGTCTGTTTTAAGGATTTCAAACGCCATTTATAATACAGGAAACGAAACGTTCTCTCACATTCAACTGCTTTTATTGCCAGCGAATTTTTTTTTTGCATAAAAACATTCAACGACTGAACAAGTTTCACAGAACATTTGCCACTCGTACTTGTGTTCCTTTGTTCATCCCAGTTTGACCCCTTGCAAAATACTGACATTAAACGGATGTCCTTTTTTTTTTGGGGCTGCTTCTGCGAAACTAGTCAGTGAGTCCTTCTTTTCTTCCAAAAGTCCTTCTTCCTCAGTTCATAAACCAGCACACTGAACTGGCATCTTTTTTCAGACCTTCGGGGCCTGACTCAAGTGCCCAACTTTTGTGTCCTGTCCGTGCCTTGAAGTGCTATGTGAACTCTACTGCCAATTGAGACAGACAGACCAGTTATCTGTCTGCTATGGTGGTGTGAAGAAAGGTGCTCCGGACCATAATTGAGACCACTGAACCGGCTTACAAGGCGGCAGGGACTTGTCCATCGCCCTGGGGACTAACCTGCCATTCCACTAGGGTCATCCCATCTTCATGGGCTGTTTTTAGAGGAGTTTCCTTGGCGGATATCTCCACTGCCTCTACCGGGGCTTCTCCGTGCACGTTTGCTCACTTTTATAAGGTCAACATTGCTGCTCATCATGCCGTTCTCCCGGAGTGGCCTTAATTTTCATCAGGTGGGCATTCCTCGTGACTATGTTAGTATATGTCATCCAATAGTGCTACACTGCCTCTGTCGGTCAGTAGGAATGAAACAGCATGCTAGATACGCATGTAACTATGGTTCCAATCTGTGAATTCCAGATGACCGCCAGTGATCTTAGTCACTCATAATACACGAGACAGGCAGAGTGCTGAGCTACTGTGGCTTATAAAATTCCAGGGCTCAGCATACGTCACTACATGACCTTGTGGGTATATTCTCTGGACCTGCGATAATCTAATACTGTTACACTGCCCCTCTGGCGGTCTTCACAGAACCACAGGTACATGTGTAACTAGTGTTTAAACCCTTTCCAATGAAGATCTGAAAACCGTATTTGGATTTAACAAAATGAACTTTAAAAGACAGTCCCCTGAAAAAGGGGCGTTTCTTTTATTGTAAGAGTTTGTGCCCGGAAAAAGAGATTATGCCTAATTTGGAGAAGTCAGTCACTGAACTCATGCATGACGATTCCGTGTAAAAAGCTGAGCATGAGAATTCTTCGAACCTCATTATAAAATATCCACATCCGTTTTTTTTATTTTTTATTATTATTACATAAATCCATTACAGATAAGCTGGACAGACGGACTCTAAAAGCTCGTTCGACTTTGTCAGCACATGACGCAATGGAAGGTCACACTTTCAGAAAGCTGAAAACGTGTCAATTGCGAGAGCTCAGAGTTAAAATAATAATAGGCTTTTTCAAGAACAATTCCCTTTCGAATGTAAAGAACAAACCATTAAAGGATGACTTTAAAGTGCTTTTTAAAGTAATTTGCTTTGCAGTGTAATGCCATCTTCTGACTTCTGTGACCCTAAAACTTGCTTTCAGGTAAAGTAAATGTCAGAATGCCTTAAATTCTTTGGATAAATGCTCAGACAGAAGTAATGGCACTGTTATGGAACTTTTATGAAGCAGACGGCGTGATTAAGGGCACTTTCTCGTGTACCGGTTTGATTTGTTGGAGTTCTGGACATAGAAGAATTCTGGATAAGCCATAAGGTTCCCAATTCAGATTACTCAACTTGGCCTCACGAGTGCAAAATTGATCATCTTTCTTGTACTCCGACTCATACGAATTTTTTTCCCCCTTTAATATTCTTTGGACGAGGTGAAACTCTTCCTTTACTTTATACAATAAAATGAAAATCAAACCATAATCTTTGATTTCTTACTTAATACATTCATTTCATTACACACGCATATGATGACTGTGAGAAAGACAATATACACGCCGTTATAACTTACAGCCACCTTCAATGGCCATTTCATCAGGTAAGTTGGGGGTTACTGATCGGAAGGTCGGCGGTTCAAGCCCCAGCACTGCCAAGCTGCCATAGGGCCCTTGAGCAAGGCCCTTAACCCTCTCTGCTCCAGGGGCGCTGTATCATAGCTGACCACGCGCTCTGACCCCAACCTCCTGACAGGCTGGGGTATGCGAAGAAAAGAATTTCACTGTGCTCTACCGTATATGTGACCAATAAAGACTCATTATCATTATCATTAAATCTACCCTATAGGTGGGCTAGTTTTAAATGGGTCGCCACTGACCAAATATTATAGGGGTGTGATTTTCTCACACAGTGAATGGCACACTTTGACGAAAAATATATTATATATAATATAATAATATAATATATAATATATTGCTGGATATCTAAATGATGTAATGAAACAGAAATAATCCCAATCAATTCAGTTTGTAATCAGATACTGGCTGTGAAAATGTCCACAATGGGCCTTTAAATGATTTTTTAAGATGCTTTTAAATACTAGAACTTTACTTACACGCCAAAGAGAAATACATTTCACTTCAGGATAACCTGTAGTTTTCAGAAATATATCATTTTATAATATATATATATATATATATATATATATATATATATATATATATATATATATATATACACACACACACACATATACATATACATATACGCACACACAGGGGTGGAAAATACTTAGTGATTGTACTTCCATTACTATACTTCAGTATGACATATTTTGGGGCGTTTATATTCTACCTGAATGGTATTGAAATTGATTATGTTCGCAAGAAAAAAAATTCTTTTCACTCCTTACATTTTTTATTTAGACCTTCAAACTACTTGCAAATCTCAAAACACCGAACACAAAATACTATTAAGAAGCATGCCAATTCCATATTTATTCATTATTAGTAATGAGAACAATGTTTTAATGGAATCTGATACAAATATATACGATATAGAGATTCGGATCATTTGACAGCTCTGAATGGTGTGCATGTGTGTGTGTGTGTGTATGTGTGTTTTTACTAAAATAAGTGGCTTGGCTCGGTAACGTCTGCATACTTTTCCTGCTTCTATTTAACATGGTTGTGTGAGCGGATATGAATATAAAACGCATTAGACTGGCCCCCAGCTAGGAAATATCCTGGGTGTCAGATTACACTCTACTCAAGTTCTACTCACTGATTGCTTGGTTATTACCCATCAGCCATGTAGTATTTAGCGCTACAGCTATCTATGTGAATATGAATAAGTCACTGGGCTACAGTAATGAACCTGAGGACGAACGCCCATGGCCTTGTCATGGAGTAACAAAAGACGTCTCCTTTACCTCTCAAGAAGGCATGAAGCCCATCTTATTTTGAAAAAGCATGTTGGGGCAAGTTTCACTAATTTGCTAACATTAACTGGCTATATTGAACTAAATTAGCCTGTTTATTTTTTTTTTGTGCTAATGCCAGGTTAGACTAGCATCGATTCCAGTAGCTAACATTATTAGATAAGTAGTAAGTAAAATTCAAGCAAATGGCAAATATTGCAAACTTACACAGACTGAATGATGTTTTCAGGCAGAACTGCATAGTTGCTTTAAAACAAAACAGTTTTAGATAAGTAATAAAAGTTATAACATGTCTCACGTGGAAAACAACTTTCATTTTATCCAGTAAAAAACATGTAGCTTTTAAATAATCGAGTACATTTTGTCCACTTTTAACCGAGTAATGCATTACCTATATTTTCAATTAAGCATAACTTCTCCGAACGTTTGTCCACCCCTGGATTCATAGTAGAAAATGTCAGAAGGTCACCATGTGAAGACCTGCCACTACTGACCTTGGCACCATACTTGGTGTAGTTCATTTCCGTCAGTGTTACTGGCCGCAGTTTATCGATGTCTCCGAACGCCACTCCTGGAACGTAGAGTGCACATACGACGTGCACCCACCTTCAAAAGGAACCCAGCCACATAGTTCATAGTTAGCTATAAACAGTCAAATATTCATGCACTCGTTTATCTACAGTCAAAGGATTGGTTTAATAATGGCAAATAATGTGTTAAGTGTCATAACTTATCCATGCTTGCTGTTGAGTACAGCTCATTTATGGAAGGAGTCTCCAGTCTCAGTTCCGTGTAATAGTCAGTACTTAATGGCAAAGATTATGTTTCTCGTTGATTACTTTTCCTACAGTATTCCAGCACATCCCAAAGTGTTTTAATTCCTTAACTAGCAAATATAGCACACGACCAAACTGTTCATGTTAGTTAGCTTACACAGAAGCAAGGATTAACCCCCTATATTTCAAAAGTCGACCCTTATGTAGGGCGAGGATAAATTCCAAATATATTACCGTATAAATTACTGATTCTAAAACGCACATGCACATCCAATGAAAAGGCGGACTCTTTCCGGAAGTTGGCTTCATTCAACGTGTTCAGGGAAGGAAATCATCAATTGCTGGGTCAAATCGACTCGAACATGACCATTTCTCTTGACAAAATTTTAAATGCAGAAGCCGAAGGCCAATATGAAGATATCCATCTGTAGCGAGCATGCACTCCACACTTTAATTTGCTGTGTTTTTCATGCTCTAGTGAAGTAGCAAATTCAGGTGCAGGTGAGCCGAGGAAGCGCTATCAGTGATAACACAGCTCTAGTCTCCTCACTCCACAATCTCTCTCTAACCCTCTCACTCACGCAGTCATTCGTTCTCTCTCTGTCTCGCTCTCTGTGCCGGCACCCTTGCACATCGTTTTCTCCACTCTGCATTACTCCGTAATAAACAACAAACCGCATTTCATCAAACTGCTGAATGAATATGAAGACTTATACATTCAAAATGTAATTCAGACTCGCTGCTCCGAATGGACTCACTCAGTCAATACACGCATGCTATCTTTCTTATTAAGTTTTGCTACAGTTAGATCTACGAACTAAGCTGCTAACATAGCTGCAAGTCATTGAACTTCACAGTGCGTTGCTTAAGTATTTACCCTCTCAAACTTTTCCACATTTTTTTTTGTTTTGTGTTACAGCCTGGAAATGAAATGGAATGAATTGGGATTATATGTTATGAATGTACATAAAATAGCCCACAATACATGGCACAAATATAAGTTGAGGGAAATCAACATAGCTTAAAACTCAACTGACCGGCACAGGGAATTTTTACCGGAACCCGGAAGTTAGCATCGCACTGGTTCCCTCGACTAAAACCTAATAGGATTTTCCCAAAGGCTTTTGGATTATCGCAAAAAAGAAAAAAATAAGCTCTGTAATCAACAGACGTTCACAACACTAACATGTTTTTGTCATTTTCACAAATGAACACAACTTTTATGAAGTTTGAAGCCTGAATACAATCACCAGAAATAAAACGCTAGCCGGATTTACTCTGTGAATGTGGGGGGATTGTGCACGGCAAACCTGAACCAGTTTATCTGCAAAGTTTTTTTTTCCTGTTCGGCGTGTTGATGTTTAATGTCCCTGACAACGTCTGTAGTCCCGTTTAGCATCATGTTAGCAACCGCCTTTTTCAATACAGGTAAAAGCTTTAAAAACTAACCAGACGAGTATTACCGGTGTGTTTTATATCACAGAATAAAACATGAAAATATTTTGAGCTTGTGTTCACCATAGACCTTATTTCAGGCTTTTAACCAAAATCACATTCAAAAAACCCATTGGCTTCAGTACGATGGAACTGGAAGGGCTAAAATTCCAACTCGTTTCCGGGCTTTGGCATACAAAATGATGTCATCCCTACGCTACTCTATACTGCTGAGCGTGCTGAGCGTGCTGAGAACACCACGGTAAAACATGGTGGTGGTAGCATCTAACAATTCAAAATGTGGAAAGATTCAAGGAATGTGTGCACTTATGCAAGCGACTGTAAATTTTTATACCACAGCGCGACCGCATACTAGAATCAGAAGAGGTGCATTCATTTTGACATTTATAGATGGAGTCTTGGGCATCAGCACAGTCAGTACGGTTCCCGCCATGGAAGAGTTTTCAGGACAGAGGAGTTTGTACTTTCCGGTTTCTCAGTCACGTGTGTAGCGTTTTCAAAGAAAGTGTTACTAAGGGAATGTTAACATCGCACCTCCCAGCATCTGTCTCTTTGAAGATCCCATCCTGATTGGGGCAGAGCTCACAACTGGGCATCACGCCATTTTTACAGGCATCGCAGAACCACGGCTCTGTGGAGTTCTCTGAGGCCGAACTCATGATCGAGTCACTCTCACCGTCAACCCCATAGCAGCCTAAGGAAAAATATGTTAAGAGCAAAAATGAGTTTTATTAACAGACTGCGAAATCCTTCCAAATATTCAAGAAATGTTGCATCATTTGGTTTCTGCATCTGTGCAGAGAAGGCACAAGTTTCATAAGAATAAACCTGTGCAGCACCGCCTGTCTACTCCTACAGAATTACCGGCACTCCGGAAAATCAATGTATAAAATACACACAATATAACAGTATGAAATAAACACAATCTCTTAAAAATAACACGAGATAGATGGATGGACAGGCAGACAGACAGACAAAGAAAAAAGACATTATTTAGCTATTATCTATCTTATATATAGAAATATGTAATATACAGGCACAAACAATAAAAAAAAAATAACACGATAAATACACAGACAGACACACACACGTGCGTATTCTCCTCTAACTATTGCTGCCGTTTCCATTTCCTGTTTCGCTGGGGTACTAATATGTGGACGCACATCTGCAATCCACCAACCTTTGGAAAACCAAAGAGAGTGTTCAGTACAGAAGAGGTCGATGGTTGTTGACCTGTATACTTCAGGGTTATGGATATACAACAAATACATAAATGGTTGTATGAATGTGTGAACATAAATGGTAAATAGCGCACTTATATAGCGCTTTTTATCCAAAGCGCTTTACATTGTGTCTCATTCACCCATTCACACACCAATGGTATCAGAGCTGCCATGCAAGGCGCTAACTTGCGATTGGGAGCAACTTGGGGTTCAGCGTCTTGCCCAAGGACACTTCGGTATGTGGAGTCACATGGGCCGGGAATCGAACCGCCAACCCTACGATTAGAGGACAACCCGCTCTACCACCTCAGCCACAACCGCCCTGTAAATGTATGTTGTGGTCAGATGAACCCACACTGATAAAAGCAAACATTTTGGCCATGAACACCATCCGCACCTTTGTCGACAAAGAGAAGTGGTGGGTCCGGTCGGTGATGCTTCAGGGCTGTTGTGAGCTATAGGGGTCCAAGATTAATGGACTCGTGAATTTTAGCCACAGTGAATATAATTACCACAAAAATGAATCTAATTGAATGCAGAAATGCTTGAGACACAAAATCAATGCTTTGCAACAATCGTCTCAGTCTCAGGGTGCACACTACTCACACAAACGTCTCCAAGCTTGTTAGATATTACAGTTCAGTGCTATCATTTCTCTTCAGGGAAAGCTTCACCGCATATTTATTGTGGAGGTGCTGAAAATACTGAAACCTGGAAATGTTTTCCCGAAAAAATAAATAAATAAATGCACTATTTTGAAAAGCTCTTTATGTATGACAAAATAAAACCCCACACACCTTGTTCCAATAAGCTCCAAATCTTTTTAACGTTCAGCTCATTAATTTTGAATATGTGACTGCATGTTTACCCACATACTTAAAGCTGCTAGATCAAAAAAACAAAAAAAGGAAAAGAAAAGAAAAAAGCCAATGAATGCCTTCTACAATGTTGTCTTCTTAATTTACCAGAGCTGGAAAAACAATTATTGAGCTGATCAGGTTACCATGGCACCTATTAAACTCGGCAAACGTGCTCCATGCTACAAATGCGGACAGCAATCAGCTGCTTTCCACCGTTTCCGAGATAACATTTTTGCTCCTAATTTCACAAACTTGCTTCTGGGTAGCGAGGACAGGGGCTGCGGGAATAGCAAATAAGTCTTTCAGTTCTCAATGCTTAGAACATGACGACTGAATGTGACCACAGAAGCTGTGTTTAGTCTATATTGTGCATGATTTCAGCCGTCTTTAAAGTTTACTTTTCACACTGTATGAGACGATCCCAATAAAATCAAATAAAGTTTATAATAGACTACGCAATACGATTATACGATGAAGATGGTAAATGTGCTCTTATATAGCGCTTTTATCCAAAGCGCTTTACACTGTGTCTCATTCACCCAGTCACACACCGATGGTAGCTGCCATGCAAGGCGCTAACTTGCCATTAAGAGCAACTTGGGGTTCAGTGTCTTGCCCAAGGACACTTCGGCATGTGGAGTCACCGGGGCCGGGAATCGAACCGCCAACCCTACGATCCACTCTACCAACTGCGCCACAACCGCCCCAGATCCTCTAACCATAGACCTGTGTACTATGCCATCAATCAGCACGACAAAATCACTGACAAAATACAAGGCGAAGAAGAGATGTTTGGAGTTGTTCATAGCTTGGTTAAAGAGGACAGCATGGACTTCTTCAAAGTGACCGTGAGGAAAAAACTATTTTTTTTTTTTTTTCATTAGTATGCGTAGTAGCTTTATTCGCTAGGAAATGTCCTACTCATTTACACGAGTGTCAGTGTTTTAAATGACAAACATTTGATTTTCATCTTTTAATGCTAATGATCTGGAGAATTCTTTCACAATGTCAGTGAAAGCAAAATTGGGCCAAAAGATTGTACAGTGAAAACATTTATGTGTAAATGTAGCACAAATGCAGAGAGATCAAAAAAAAAAAAAAAAAAGAAAAGGTCCAGGGGTGAAATTCCAACTGAAGATTGCATCAATGCAAGAATATTACTTATATTACTTAATAATAATAATAATAATAATAATAATAATAATAATAATAATAAACAACTTTATTTCATAGAGCGCTTTTAAAAGCAGCTTCTCAAAGGGCTGTTCACAAAAGCAGTAGACAAAATTTATTTTTTATTATAAGTTAATAATAATAATAATAATAATAATAACAATAATAATAGTAATAATAATAGGAGATCATCAGCAACCAAATGCAAGTTTAAAAAAGTATGCCTTGAATTGAGCTTTAAAAATGGGAAATTTTTTATAACTTTATTTTATTACTATATTTTAATATTAGTTAAATAGTGCATCGCTCGTTTAAAGAAAAAAGCTGACTGACTGATTGATTGATTGATTGATTGATTGATTGATTGATTGATTGATTTTGGACAATCACACCACATAGCTACAAGTTCTGTAGTTTCGAAGTGAAAAATCTTTAAAACAGCTGAACATCCAGCATGGCAATTCCAGGAACACCAGAATCTGATGCTCCTAGAAGACGCAGCTTCATTGAATCAGGTCAATAAAACTCATTTCAGAAAGGCATTACAGGAATGCTGCTGGCAAGATTTAGTCTTCATACTGATTAGGCTTTGAACCATGGTGCTGGTTTTAACTGACTTTACCCATTGAGCAAATCTGTGATGTTCCCTTTTGAACCGGGATAAGCCACAGGTCACTGGCTAATATGAGCTAAGCTTGGAGAAAAAGTGATGACTACGGGATAGCTTCATAATCCCTGGAGTTGAGATTAGACTTGCTGGAAATGACAGGCTTGGCAGGGTGTTGGCCAAATCAGGACGTCTGATTTTGAGGGTATCAAGATTGAATGGGGGGAAAAAGGTTCAGAGCCGGGTGATAGAGTTGCACACAGTGGGTTGGTGTGTGTTTGTGTGTGTCTGATAACAGGAACCACAAAAGCGTTTCCAATAACGAACATCATCAAAAGAATGGAATCATTTCATGTCCATAATTTACTTGCCAGATCCTTTTATTTAAGGTAAAGGAGACCAGAACACAATCCCCATGACAATGATCATAGCGGTGTGGAATAAAACGATCCAAAACGTGCTGTTAAAGGAAAATAAAAAGATGGGATGATGTGATGCATCCTTAAAACAAAGCAGACCATGGTTAACATTGATTATTTTCCAATAACAGCATGTCCCAAACTGATTAACTACTCTCGTAACACAGCAATTTGCCAATGATTAATTTTTTTATCAAAGAACAACAAATTTTTTTCAGTTAATGTTATAACAGCTATAAACAATCATTCCTCACACAGTCTTGAAGTTAATAAAACAATTTTTGCTCCAATTTAAATCTGAGCTTTGTGTGCATTAACTGCTACAGTATTTCCCTTCTAAACTAATTTAAAAATTTACACTGATCAGCAAAACTTAATCTCTCTCTCTCTATATATATATATATATATATATATATATATATATATATATATATATATATATATATATATATATATATAAGAAAAGACAGCTGGAAAATTGCATTACAAAACTACATTGCATGGTGGGAGAACTGTTTATTTAGAATATTATGAATGAACAATGGATTTGATCATGTTTTTATCTGCGTTTCATAAATAGCGGATACTCGACAGCTAGGTGTGCATTACACAATATGAATGGAGGCAAAGGTATGGAGTGCCTCCGCAGAATGCATTAAAATCGTGTAACGTGCACCTAGCCGTGGATTATCCCGCTTAAACCATGGTCACTTGCTAGCATTGACAAGTTAAAATGGTCATTGATGTTGGTTTATTTTATATACAGGTCGTTAGATCTAGAATTCTGCCCGCTCTAAATCATACACAGGGATAAAGTAGTGCGATAAGATTAAATTTATTTAAACGAATTATAATAAATAGAGATAGATCGAGAGATGTGCGTGTGTGAATTACCTGCGTCTGTGCCGCGTCTCTACTAATAACGAAGCTGTGAGTTTAACTACTGTAACTACAGTGATTAAACTGACTGGAACTACCTGTGCATTCGACGGTTTGAACGCACACCTTCCGGCCAATCAGAATCGAGTATTCAGACAGACTGTGGTATAAAAACAAATAAGCGGCTCGAGGGCATGCTTTACGTGATTTTAAGGGGGTTTAAGGCATTCCGCTCTGTATTGCACCCAAGAACAATCACCCGTACTTTATTCTAACTCGGTTCAACTAGCTAATTCAGGACTGTGTTACAGATGAGGCCTCATGAATCATTAATACAACTAAACATCTGAAAGACGTCATGCTTTCAATGCTGACTTACCAATACAATCAGACAACCTTCACCCAAGCTCAGCTCGCGAGTTCCTATTTGAGCACTTTCACCTTATTACCAAAAGCCACACAGACAAATGTCAGAATGAAGTGGGGGATGAGTGAGTGCATGAACACGGCCAATTAGAACTGATGGAGTTGCTTCCTTCCAAGCCAAATCGGGGGAGTGGAGGGAAAAATTAGATGAGCTTAGGAGGGAACACAAATGGTAGCTGTCTTTTGTTTGAATCAGCAGCACTGAATAAAAGCTCAATACAAAGACAAAGGGGCGATCCTTTTAACACAGATGCTCGGGCGCTCAGCAAAATAATCCAATCATTTTCATTACCGGCAGTCCATGGATGAAATTATTCTCATTAAATGGGAAGGAGGGGGAAGAGAGAGAGAGAGAGAGAGAGAGAGAGAGAGACCTCACAAAAACATACATGTGAATACAACATTTTTAATTTTCAGCTTAATTCATCAAAATCGCCCTTGTAAGAACGTCCTTGTGAGAAAGAAGAGAAGAGAAGAAATAGAAGGGAAAAGAAGCTATCTGCTCATGAATAGGCTTTAACCCATAGACTCTTGAACTGCCTGCAAGGTTCCACCCAAAAAAGAAATAAAAAAAAACCAATGAAAATTAATGGTCAGATCCGTTAGCTATACCATGACCATGAAACCATCAAAAAAAACCAACTCGATAAAAGAACCACTTGCTAGTTTTCTGAGAAATGGCAGCACACATAGGTGAAAACAAGCTTTATCCAAATACAATAATACAAAGGCAATGTTTATAATGAATAAAAGGACGAAATCCTTCAAGGGACACGAATGAGCCACGCACATGGGAAATGGATTCAAGCATGTGCTAAGAACAATTATTTACTGCTGTCCTCGAACATTATTAACAGCATGACAACAGGTTTCAAGATGTTTTTCAAGGAAGCACACAATCAGTACCATATGTAATGGAAGTTTTCAAAGGAATGGATCATTTCAATTTTTTAAATTAGGTTCAGCGGATCAGACAGAAGAACCTCGTGAGTATTCTTAAGAGCTTATTATGTTTTTTTGTTTTTACTTTGGTACAGCAGAGTGAAGTGGAAACTAGTCATGACGATTAACTAATCATTTATCTGCACCTAAATATGTTTTAGTTTCTACAATAAAGGACGTTTCTCGACATGGTTTTTTTGTGTTCACACTCACGCGTTAAACGCGGGCGATGCGCTGAATCAAAGTGCTAATTCACTCCCTGACAGTAGATTTAATTAATTAAATGGATCATGAAGAACAGCGGTCCTCAACCTTTTTTGCACCACGGACCGGTTTAATATCAGACAATATTTTCACGGACCGGCCTTTAAGGTGTGGCGGATAAATGCAACAAAATAAAATGATACGACCGGCATAAAAACTGGGGTATTTTTAAAATATAATAATAAACATGAATCCAATGTGAAATCGCAACTTTATTAGCAGCGTTCGGGTAACATCACGCCAACAACATAACACGAGTGACATCCGCTCTGCCCCCCTAACGCTTAATGTATCACGTGACATGCGTCAAGAGTGGGTCATAGACGGATGTAACGGAGAGAATCCGGTCATTTTTCAAAATAAAACACTGCTCAGACTCCGCAAATCAATAAAAAGGAAATAACGTAAGTTATTTATTCTTTCTGTGCTGCCCGGTACCAAATGACCCAAGCACCGGTACTGGTCCGCAGCCCTGGGGTTGGGGAGCCCTGATGTAGATGAAGATGTAAGTTTGCATTTCGTGATGAAAAAACATGCCGGTGTTAACAGGCCTTAACAGCTCATTCACACGGACGCTCTACACAGTCTATGTAAACGCATTTTTTAAAAACGGTAAAGTTTTCTGTAAGTGTTTATTTCAACAGTCCGAGATATAGCTTTTACTTTTAGTTTGCAGACACTGGAAAGTCTACAGGCAAGACGGTGATGCATGCTTTCTCGGTTATTGAACATAATTGTTAATATTTCCTGTAAGAGAGATGTTCATTTAACTTTCATGGAAGGGGTCTCCGGTGTCAGCGCGTTCTAATAGCCAATACGGAAAGTCTTCAGGACAGCGGACTTCACACGTTCTCGTTTCATAGTAACATGACAATGTGTTGTTTTTCTTGTTTGTTTTATTAACTTAAAGGGAGACAAGAACAAAGGCTGGTGAGGGAATGACCATTTCTAGCTGTTATAACATAAGTAATAACAGGAACTGATTTGTTTTGTGAATGTCCACCAACATTATAATGGAACTATAAATTGGTCCACCATGACCTTCATTAATAAATACAAAAAACACGATTTGTTGGCAAATTGATGCGGTATAAGTAAAAGAAAACACTTCCACTCATGCTGTATAGGAAAATAATCAACTTCAGGATGGTAGCAGTAACTCCACTTCATGTCGAGCCACATTACACTAGCTCATCATTGATTATTTGCCCTGTCGAGTTTTATTCCTGATGTAGCATATTGGTGTATTTCAGCAGCAGGACATATCAGTCAGATACACATCATAAAAAAATGGAGTACAGCCCACAGAATAGACAATTAGATAATAAATCTCAATTACCTGACAGCCAAAATTTCACACCCGACTCAATCTAACGTTGTGCTACAACATACCCATGAATAAAAGCATAGCAAAAAAAAAAAAAAAAAAACATTTATATTAACGACTGCAAGAAGAGACTCCGTTATCATGTATTATTGTGCTAAAGATATGAACGTTTCAATCGAGTGTTAATTGAAACGTCCCTAGAATTCTCTGTGGACATTTTTTTTTTTCTTCTTCCAAAATTCACATTCAGGCAAGTAAACAACCAAAATTAATTGTGCATGTTTTGGGGAAATAATTAACTTTACGGTCCAGAACTCATTAAGGTCTCTGTGAAATCGATACCAGCAGCGTGTTAATTGGTGTTCCAATGAGTGCAAGGACGTTAATGGACAAAGTGATGGTGTTTATTAGGGTGCGGTTTTAATAGTCTCACACATGAAGTTATTAGAACGAAGGAATGACATCAAGGGGGGTGGCTGTTTTTGAGAAACAAGCAAATTCATTTGAGTAGTCCAGATTATACTTTGTAGTCCAGATCACATGCATTTCGTCGTTTGCTAATTAAAAGCATTGCATTGTGTGGGTGCGAGTTCTTGGAGTCATGGCTGAAACTTCCTTGCTACTTGTTTTTCCCTCCCATATTCTTGAAGGAGCTGTCTGAGGCTGCAAATCTTTGCAATCAAGCAGTGAAGACACTTGCGTGCACCTAAAGATGCAGACAATCAATGCTTGGCCATTATCACCTCTGCCACAATTTATTTTTCTTCTTTTTTTTCTTTCCACAATCCCATCCCAGGAACATTTTCAAAGCATTGCTGCACCTTAAATTACCTTAAATGACTATCCAGGTTTTAGTGAACCGAGAACAGCACACGTTTTTTTCAGAAACCTGCTTTGTGAGAAATAAGAAATGTGCAGATTTTCTGGATCTAGGAAGCAGAATTCCTCTCCGAGAAAAGTCATTAATTTGCTTTTATACGAAAGGAAAATAACCAACAATAAAAATGACATAAAACAGATTACTATCCTATAACAGCACATCCTGAAGTCTTTTATTCTTTACTTATTAAAGAGCGACTTTTTATCCTTTTATCCCTTTATACTTAGTTTAATGTTTCAAAAAACGTTAGTTCCTGTTATCACTTACAGTGGTGTGAAAAAGTGTTTGCCCCCTTCCTCATTTCCTGTTCCTTTGCATGTTTGTCACACTTAAGTGTTTCGGAACATCAAACCAATTTAAACAATAGTCAAGGACAACACAAGTAAACACAAAATGCAATTTGTAAATGAAGGTGTTTATTATTAAAGGTGAAAAATTCCTCCAAAATTCCTCCAGGACGCTGTAAAAGCCTCATTGCACGTTATCGCAAACGCTTGGTTGCAGTTGTTGCTGCTAAGGGTGGCCCAACCAGTTATTAGGTTTAGGGGGCAATCACTTTTTCACACAGGGCCATGATGGTTTGGATTTTTTTTCACCTTTAATAATAAACACCTTCATTTACAAATTGCATTTTGTGTTTACTTGTGTTGTCCTTGACTATTGTTTAAATTGGTTTGATGTTCCGAAACACTTAAGTGTGACAAACATGCAAAGGAACAGGAAATGAGGAAGGGGGCAAACACTTTTTCACACCACTGTATGTTATAGCAGCTATACAGTCATTCCCTCACCAGCCTCTTTTCAAGTTAATAAGACAAGAAACACAGCTTGTCATGCTACCAGAAAAGCCTCTGTTCCATGATGGAAAGCTTATAATTCCAAATGAACTCTTATGGACACTGACACCATGGGCTCCTTCCACAGAAGCCAAATAAACGTCCGTTTCACAGAAGACTTCACCATATCCTCAATTACACGTTTTCAAAGCCGTTTACGTGGAGGATCCACTATTCAAGTCCTTGTGTACGGTGTTACTATAGAAACAACATATTACAACCAATGCTTTTTTTATATACAGGCTGACCTGACCGAACAGCTTCTGTCCAATCCGATTCAAGAATCTGTGATATGAAAAGGACATTTCACGACCTCGTTGTTCTTCCATTTGGGAGGCATCTGCATAAATAGACGATATTTCTGCCCATCTTGAGATAAATTTTGTCCCAATCAGAAGTAACTGTATTCTTATGTAGCATATCTTCAAAAATCAGAATCACATGTATCATTCTGAGGTTCTTCTTGGAAAAGAGTCCTGTGAAATTTGCGTAGGGTTAAGGAATGCAGACTGCCATGATTAATGCCCATGGTTGAATTTTGCTAGATATCATAACATGACTTGGCAAGGCAGTACAAGTTGAGCAAGCAACAGTATGGTTGCACCATAAAATGAGCTACAATTATTCATAAAATACTTGCTATGCCACACAGCAACAGGGCGGCGGGCGAGGGTTGAGGGGGTTTGTGACGTTGACTTGTCACTAAAAAAAAAAAACCTCCCAGCTGCTGCTGTAGATTCAAGGAAAGCTGCTCACTGAGCGATAAGCAGGGTTCTGTTGACGGACATAACCATTGCATTTTTTTAAGAATTGGTATGTTCTTAAATAATGTAAAATGATACACAAATTTGTTTATTATTTATTTTTGTCCTTAACGATGTAATAATGCCTTGTGGCCTGCGTACGGCTATTGATTAATGCTCAAGTTGACACGGTATTCGTTTTGTTGTTTTTCAGCATTTAATGGCACTAAGAATCAGCTATGGCTTGAATCAGCTATGGAAAAGACTACTTTTTGAATTACAGGATGACTAGTAAAAAGCTATTAGTTTAAACAAACTCATACCACAGCATCAAATTATCCACTAATAATTGCTACTCAAGGGGGATGTATATTAGTGTACGTGTACATAGCCTCTCCCATACCAGCTGTAGAACCAAAATGGCTGACTGACCCTGTGTCAGCCCTACATGCAGACCTGCCACCCTTAATGGGTCACCTTTTCAGACCAGTGCTTAGGGCTCGGGTAAGTGTGTGTGTGTGGGAGAGAGAGAGAGAGAGAGAGAGAGAGACTGGAACTGGTAGTAGCATGGCACAGCTGGCACAAGCCTGTGGCAGGCATCTGGCATGTGGGGAGAGTTTCTGGAGGAAAACAGCTGTCCCCTCTGGGTGATGCACCTCATATCGTATTCCACCTGACACACAAGGCTGGATATGGGAGGAGAGATGACATCTTCTGGAATAGTCTATTTTCTTTAAAAGCACGTGGAGACTTCCAAGCCAAACCATAATACACCAGAGATATTTATATAAATGCCGACAATCTCAGAATCAAACTTGAGTAGCAAATACATGGATGTTGTTTCATCATGAGGCGAAGAGGCAAAAACTGACAGTCTTGAGTAGTAGGCAAGTAGATAAGAAGAGGAATTGAGTGGCATTTCCCCAAACTGCAATTCCAACACTAGCTGTATGCCACTCAGCTGCCCTCAGGCCTGTTCTTCTGGAAATGAACCACCTCTCAGACTTACACAGAGAGAAAAAGCACAATGTCAACTTCGTCTTACAATCTTCCTTTCAACTCTCCTCAAATTTCAGGCCATTTATAAGCTTGTAAGACATACACACAAGAAGTGTGTCTATGAATCAAAGTGTGTGTGGCTTCGAAGGCTGACAGTGCAACACTTGCACTTGGCCCATCAAAGGAGCCTGACTGTTTCAAGGTCATCCCCTGATTCACCGCTACAGGGATATGAAATGGCTCCTTATAGCAAGCTGACACTGAAGAAGTATGTCTGTGGAGTGTGTGTGTGGGGTGTGTGTGTGTGAGTGTGCTCAGCTTGTGAGCTATGGTTCGTCTCTGTCATGAGTGAACACCATTTCTTCTGCTTGCATCACCAAAAGTGCAGAAGCAGCGACTGTGATGCTGTGATTATAAACGATTCATTTCTACATCCACAAATTTACAGTGTAAACACCGACCCAGCATCCAGGTGCACCAGTAGAACGTTAGCTCTATCGTAGAACCTGTATGGGCAATATGTTCAAGTTTACACATTATTAAACAATTTATGCTTCCACCAAGTCGCGTAAAACATACAGCTACCCTCTGTATGTTGTCACAAGTTTTGACAAATTTTTTAGACCCCTTTAGCTAATTGACTGACAAATCTAGTGACTGACAAATCTAGGTTCAGTCGACTAACCTCCGGTGTGTAAAGCCTGACTGAGCTGCAATTAGCATCCTTGCATTATATTAACAATGACTAAAAAAAGATCACCAGCATTACCATTCCAAAAACCAGCCACTGATCACCAGTATTACCACCAAACAGACACTGATCACCAGCATTACCATTTAACCAGCCACTGATCACCAGCATTACCATTAACCAGCCACTGATCACCAGTATTACCACCAAACAGCCACTGATCACCAGCATTACCATTAACCAGCCACTGATCACCAGTATTACCATTAACCAGCCACTGATCACCAGCATTACCATTAACCAGCCACTGATCACCAGCATTACCATTAACCAGCCACTGATCACCAGTATTACCATTAACCAGCCACTGATCACCAGCATTACCATTAACCAGCCACTGATCACCAGTATTACCATTAACCAGCCACTGATCACCAGTATTACCATTAACCAGCCACTGATCACCAGCATTACCATTAACCAGCCACTGATCACCAGCATTACCATTAACCAGCCACTGATCACCAGCATTACCATTAACCAGCCACTGATCACCAGCATTACCATTAACCAGCCACTGATCATCATTATTCCAACAATCAACTACTTGAAATGTAAATGCTGCAATATACACCATCACTGTACATATTTTTGAAAATATGATACAATATTTTGGCTAATCACCCACCTGCACATTCTGGTGAGAGGAATCTCAGAGCTGCAATTAGGCATTCGCTGCCTTAACAGATCAACTGCTACAAAAATGATCAAAAATGGAAATAATACAGTAACAGCATGTACTTGAGAGAAAACGAAATAGTGAAAACTGCCGTTTTCACTTTGCTTTCAGTATTGGGGAAATGCCTGACGTAGGTAGGTAGGTAGGTAGGTAGGTAGATAGATAGATAGATAGATAGATAGATAGATAGATAGATAGATAGATAGATAGATAGATATAGATAGATAGATAGATAGATAGATAGATAGATAGATAGATCGATAGATCGATAGATCGATGAGGGAATTTTTTTTTCTGCGGAAGTATAATACACAACAGAAGTTACAAGGACACTGATTATGCACAGAGAACACGGCGTACACTGCCCATCCTTAGTAAACTACTTAAGTAAGAATATAATCATGTAGAACCCTGAACACACACTTGCTCTTCATTTCTTTTTCTTAAAAATCTGTTTCTCTCATCCTTTCTCACATTTTCTCTTCATTGATTCAAAAGCTCTTCTTAATTCTCAGGAGAAAAGACTTTTTTAAGCCGTATTGTTGTGGGCTGTCTGTGAAGGCGGCTACCTAGAGTCGGTCAGGCATCGGTAAATAAAGTGGATAATAAATAAATAAATAAATAAACAAATGACAAAAGAGTAATTGGAAATTAGCGTCATCACCCTGATGCAGCAGGGCATGGCCGGTGTTAACTAGGCCTGTCTGAAAGTGAAGACGGCAGCTAGAGGACGATTTAAAGAGTAATTGATTTTGTTTCCAATAACTCACAGACACAATGAGCTAATAATGCAGGAGGATGAAGTTCCACAGAGTGCAGCTCTTGAAAGGACCAACGCAGACTATGGAGGAATTCTTATTTAAGGATGTGGCAAAATATGTAAAAGATTTAATTTATGTTGTCACTGTGATCAAAATATACTGGCTGACTTGTGAAACTTTTGTAAATGAAGATCCTCCAAATTCTGCAAATATACATATATACACACACACTCACGTATATAGCAAGTATATACACACTTATGCATATACACACACACATACACACAGTAGAAACTGAAGAAAAATGGTAAGTTTTACAGCAGCATATAGAGGTTTTTTTATATATATATATATATATATATATATATATATATATATATATATATATATATATATATATTTTTTTTTTTTTTTTTTTTTCAATCAACATTAGACTCGATGCTCTTTAATTTAAGACCTAATTTGCAGTAATGGTAGAAAGTACATAAAATACTTCAAATTACACCGGAATATGCTCTATTGAATTAATTTCTCTACAGGAAGTAAATACAACCAGCAATTTGCAATGCATATGGATTTTTAATGCATTGTCCGGTAGAGTTGGGTGGAACAGTATTTTTCAGTTACATATGAACCATTGCTCAGTAAAAGACACTTAACATGAAGTGTTTTATAGATTGACCAAATCGTTGTTTCGTCACAGCAACAAAGAACTTACTTCCGGGCGGAGAGCGCCGGCAACTCTGCAATGATATTACAGTATTATCCAAGTTATTTAACCAAGATAGTGAATTATTTCAGTGAACTTGTGATAAAACATTGGGGGGTCGGTTGATATTGCGAGCATCGAAAACCTTGAAAAACAATATGCCCGTTATAGAATTTTTGTTATGCGGAAAACATGGATGTCACTAAAGCTGATCTGGTCTATAAGTAGGGAGAAAGCTCAGACAATCTACTTTCTTTTTCTTTCTGGAACATAGTAAACAGTTTGTAAGAAATATTAATAAGAATTTTGTGTATTTCTTTGCCCTTATGCAATCCGAAACTAATTTTTTGGCAACAATCCTCCCATACAAAGATCTTAATATAAAAACACACACACACACACACACACACATATATACACATATATACACACACCCACAAACACTATTTAATAGGGCTGGGCGGTATGACAAAAAAAATCATATCACGATAATTGAGGACATTTCGATGATACACGACGCATATCATGATATATAAACTGTCTGCAAAATGGTAGTAAAATAAAGAAAAAAGGTTCAACCGAGTTCGACGATATTTTTCTTTAATGCCTACAAAGACGAAGAGAATGAAGTTTTTTTAAAAATCACCTCAAATCAACGTCATCTATTCAGTACAATTCAATTAGTAATTATTAAAAACGTAAAAAAAAAAAAACCTCACGATACCAACGATATCTCAGGAAAGTGTATTGCTAATCGTTTATCATGATATCAATATTATGGCGATATATCGCACAGCCCTATTATTTATGCCATTATTGTGCTGATGTGGATGTTGGATCATAACACTGAATACTGACTCAATAAGTACAGGCCTCGGTGGATTATGGGATTATGTGTTATCATTCCTACTTCTTTAAGTAAGTAAGTAAGTATCTTTCCTCTGTAATGGATTAAGACTTTTGGACTTTGTTTGAAAGTGTGTGTATTGACCTTCATGGACAGTCACGCCGCAGTTATCGCACTGGATGATCTCGTCCGTGTCCTCGCTGTTGTCTCCCAGACAGACGCAGCAGATCAGAATGTGCTGCGAGGTCCACACCTGAGCTCGCTCCACCAAACAGTCCTGTGAACACCATGCAGAAAAATCAGGATCTGGGTTTCCCACATTTTAGAAACCTACTCTATATGAAATCAGAGAAGAAGCCAGACCGTTTGGTACAACAACCAGCCTTTCCACTAGGCATGTGCTAATAAGTGTCCAATCGCTATTCTGGTCCTCACTTGACTACTGTTACTTCTGAAAAATGGAGGCAGGATTTAATGAGCAAGGAAACTTCTACAAAGTATAATAGAGAAGGAGTTCTCTCCAAGTGGTGTTCAGAGTTCCACACGGGTCCATGAAGCCCAGCCAATAGACTGTTATTATTCTGTTACAGGAAATCACAGTCCACCATTATCAACATTATTATATTTATTGTTGAGTTCTTACGGTTTGTCTGTTTTACTGGTTCTGTCAAATGAACTGGGTTGTATCCAAACCTCAATAACCCAAAAACAAGTAGCCTATAAATAATCTCAACTGGGGTCTAATGTGTTCTGTTGATGGAAAGTTAAAAAAGAAGTCCACAAGAAAGTCAAAATAGACATTTGAATAAAGAGCCTATTATTTCATTCATCAAATAAATGTGTTGAGGAGGTCTATGAAATTTATTTCATAGTTACGAAGGTCCTTGACTGCAAAAAAGTTCAAGAAACCCCATAACAGGGGATCAGGAAAGGTTTCAGGGAGTACCACAGTGCAGTGTGCAATAGTACAGAGTCCTACTGGGTTAGTGTGTACGCAGTGGTACGAGTCTTACTGGGTTAGTGTGTACGCAGTGGTACGAGTCTTACTGGGTTAGTGCGTACGCAGTGGTACGAGTCTTACTGGGTTAGTGCGTACGCAGTGGTACGAGTCTTACTGGGTTAGTGTGTACGCAGTGGTACGAGTCTTACTGGGTTGGTGCGTACGCAGTGGTACGAGTCTTACTGGGTTAGTGCGTACGCAGTGGTACGAGTCTTACTGGGTTAGTGCGTACGCAGTGGTACGAATTACTGGGTTAGTGTGCGCGGTGGTACGAGTCTGGTTTAGTGTGTACGCAGGTACAGTCTTACTGGGTTGTGTGCGTAGTGGCGTGTTACTGGGTTGGACGAGTGGTGCGAGTCTTACTGGGTTAGTGCGTACGCAGTGGTCGGTCAGTTTTACTGGTGCGTACGCAGTGGTACGAGTCTTACTGGGTTAGTGCGTACGCAGTGGTACGAGTCTTACTGGGTTAGTGCGTACGCAGTGGTACGAGTCTTACTGGGTTAGTGCGTACGCAGTGGTACGAGTCTTACTGGGTTGGTGCGTACGCAGTGGTACGAGTCTTACTGGGTTAGTGCGTACGCAGTGGTACGAGTCTTACTGGGTTAGGTATTGGTTTAGCCCAGGTGAGCGTTTTGCACTGCACACCCAGCAGGCCCAGTCCTGTTTTCTTTGCAGTACTCATTATTATTGTCATTATTTGTGTTCGTAAACTTGGAGAGATCTGAGAGCTCATTCATTTGATAACACATTCACCGGAAGAAAAAAAAAAACAAAAACAAAAAAACAGCTCAATATTCTCTCCCTTACACTGATCTAGGATAAGCTTCTCACTCAGACATGAGTCCTGAACCGCAGTACTGAAATAACAGACTGATCTCAGATTAGAACGGGGGGAGGGAGGGGGAGCTAGTGGCAATCTTTCACTGTAATTTCCCCTGAGAGATAGATAGATTCGTCAATTTTATATATTGACTGCAAATTTCTGGCTAAGTCAGTTATCAAAAAGACCTTATGGTCTTTTGAAAAGTTCAATCTGATACTACAAAAGCCACTGATTGTATAATCTGACTGTATGATTTGTTCAGAACTCATATGCACATTCATTTGGATGCGATGCCAATTGTGTCTGTGCCCTTTAAAAACTGAGACCTTTTCTGTTTTGCTACAGAAAACAAAGTGCAACTTCCAAACTAGGTAACCAACAAGAATGAGTTTTAGGGGTTGTTAGTGACTGGATGGCTGCAATTTACGGCCTAACATTACTTTTGTGCCATGAAATTGCACCAGGTAAGATCTCTGAAGGTGTAAAAACGGCAACTTAGCTTTGATTTCAGCGATCATTCCCAATCTTTCAATAAAAGAACAGATCTGCCTGATCATCTCTCACCTCATTTCCCTTTCCTTGAGATGTGCTGTGGCTGTCGTTGGTCTCCTCCTCGTCAAACGCGCCGGTGTTCTTACTCGCTTTCTTCTTCAATTTTTTAACCGCCACTTCACTGTCGCTACTGCTGCTGCTCTCAACATCATCGTCCTCATTGTCCTCGTCATTGTTGTCATCGTCGTCGTCGTCGTCGTCACTGCCGTCATCGTCCTCGCCGTCGTCGTCGCCCCCTTCCGCGCAGCCTTCGCCCTCTTCCTCATCCTCACTTCCTCCTTTCTCCTTCCCGCCAGCTTTGTTTTTCTTCTTTCCCGTCGTGGGCCTCCAGTCGTTGTCGTCCTCGCTGTCGTAATCGTCCATCTCGTTCAGCTGCTCCATTGTGGTGAAGTCCAGCATGGGGCGATTTCTTCGAAGGTTCCACTTTTTAGGGTTTTCTTCGACTGTGCTGCTCCCGTTGGGTTCCGTGTCTGAGGTCTTTTCGGCTTTTCTGCGGTTTTTTGAGGCCGCTTCTTTTTTGCTGCTTTCCTCAGAGGAAGGCTGGTCCTTGGCTTTCTCTTCTTCTTGCACATCATCTTTAGGCTCTTTGGTGTCTTCGTCATCGATGCCCTCTTCGTCAGGAGACACGACGGCATCCGAGTCACTGTCCGCACCTCCGATACTGTCTTTGGAGCCCTCGTCATCGCTGCCGTTCCCTGTGGCCTCTGACCCTTTAAACATGATATAACAGAGAACTTTGCTTGAAAATCATTACTGTGGTCAAATGTAGCTACCAAAATTCTCGGACTATTGAGCGCACCTGAATATAAGCCGCACCCGCTAATTTTAAGAAGAAAAACAATTTTGTACATATATAGGCCGCACTTGTCTATAAGCCGCAGGTGTCCACGTTGTAACTGTCACGATTCGTGACGTAAACGAAGCAGGACGGATGCAAGTGCAGTTAGGAAGTGAGCTTTCATTGAAACAGAGGAGAGCAGACTCACGAGAAACAAGAACCATGACCAAGTCAATTAACTAAACTAACTAAACCAACTAACCTAAACATTAACTATGACATGAAACAAATACTCTATATCTATACTCTATAAACCACTTCTATATCTATATTCTAAACTAAGTCTATACAACTCTAAGCTATACTATCCGCTACTAGGCTATAAGCTATGCTACAAGCTACTAGGCTATAAGCTATGCTATAAGCTACTAGGCTACAGGCTAAGCTATGCTATAAGCTAACTAGCCTTGACATGAACTCAGACATGGCTAGGACACATGAACAAGAACTAAGACACATGGCATGAACAAAGACTCTAACTATATCCGCTATCTAATTCTAACTCTATATCTAATTACCCGCGTTGTGTGTGTCATGGCTCCCAGTATATATACACACCAGCCAAGCTGCTAACACCTGCGGGCAATACCAAACACATGTGACTCGACAACACATGACAAGACGGGACGGAGACATGACGTCAGCCAATCTGCATTTCTTCGTGTGTTTTCCCTGATGAGGGGGTGTGCATGAAGCGCAAAACGACTGATCTGAAGAATGTAGTGTGAGCGCGTTAGATATAATTTGAACAGATTCATTGGTCCACTGTAACCTGTTGGGTAATTTCTTTGGGCCGATGTGACGAGGCTAAATGTTTTGGCGGCATGAAACTCGTTAGCCCGTAAAAATCCATAATTTAGCCGCAACATTGTTTAAGCCGCAGTGTTCAAAGCGTGTGAAAAAAGTAGCGGCTTATAGTCCGGAAATTACGGTAGTTAACACGATATTGTCAATATAGCTGGTGTTGCCAATGTATCATACGCAGCTAAGCTAGAGTTAGTTAGCTAGCTACCTAATGTTGTTAGCTTGCTCTTAGATACCAGAGTTAACTTTATTTTTAAAAGTATTTCTATTTTTAACTAAGTAGAGAGGTCCATGCAAGAACACTGTAAACCAACATTTAATATAGACATAGAGGACTCACCATTTTAGAGCCTGTCTAAAAGACTAAAACCATCGAATTCAGTCTTGACTGGCATTTTAACTCAAGAGAGTTTGCTAATTCAAACTATCAGAGCAAGTCCATACAGCATGAACTCCTCAAGTTGTAGAGATCACTGTCATTATCAGCAGATATGATCCTGCACCTTCGCAGACACAGCCCTCATGAGACAGTAAAACTCTACACCAAACGTCCATCACAGTAAACAAAGTGATAGCTACAGCAGTTGCCTCATACTAGATGAGATTATTTATAAATAAGGCAGAGAAGACTAGCTAGCCAATGTTGTCAACTTTGTTGGTAGATTGGGCGACTATTTAGACACCGTTAGTGACTTTATTTATTAAAAAAAAAATAAAAAAAATAAAAAAAGTCTAGTGACAAATCTAGAGCCATTTTGGCTAGAAGTTGGTGACTGTCTGGCACTCACGCGGCTAGCCGGTTCGCAACCCAGCTGCTGGTGATATGAGTTGAGAGAGCAGGTTCGGTCGACTCACCAACAGTGTGTAAAACCTGACTGAGTTGCACTTGCATGAGCCGATGCTCCCTGACCACAATTTTACTAATCACTGATCACCACTGTTCCCATCAACTAATCATCGACACCATTGTATCTAATGACCAATCACTGATCACCATTGTTCCCATCTACCTATCACCGACACCATTGTTTCTAATGACCAATCACTGATCACCATTGTTCCCATCAATGACCAATCACTGATCACCATTGCTGCCAATGACCAATCACCGACACCACCGTTTCTAATGACCAATCACTGATCACCATTGCTGCCAATGACCAATCACCGACACCATTGTCTCTAGTGACCAATCACTGATCACCATTGCTGCCCGTGACCAATCACCGACACCATTGTTTAATTTTTTTTTTTTTAGTAGCTAGCTACATTCTTGACAGACATCACAGTATTCTGAAATTCCGTAAACAGATTGTGTTTGTGGTGCCAAGACTAAAGCCGACTTCTTTCTATAAGAAATATTGTACAATATATTATTTCCTATTCTGTAGAAAATCCTCGTTCCTTACTGGAGCACGTTTTTGGTTCGCAAACGATTGTGACGCTTCAATAAATATGCAAATTACATTGTGACACCATGAAGCGACTTCTAGCCACTTTTTGAGCATTGCTAAATTGCAGCTAGCTCGCTACAGTGAATGAAAAGATTATTATGCTGTTATGACAACAGCAAAGCTCAGTCTTTTTTTACTACATACATTAACCAAGCTAAGTTAAAAAATAAAAATAAAAATTAGGAAAAAAAAAAAGCACATATAGTTTGTCAGAGATAGAAAGATCTAGAAACAGGATAAGGTAGCTCATGTGCTGATGTTAATGGTCAGTAAATATTCAGTAGCATGACGAGCTATTATCTTCAAGAGAGCAAAACCGAGAGTCTGATGAGGGAACGACTGTTTGTAGCTGTTACAGCACAAGTGATTCAACTACATTAAACGTTACTAAAACCAGCGCGTTGTTCATATTTGTAACTGTTGGCGAATTGATGCTGTACGTACAGGAGCAGTGGTTAAGGTTACTGATCGGAAGGTCGGGGGTTCAATCCCCAGCACTGCCAAGCCTCCACTGTTGGGCCCTTGAGCGAGGTCCTTAACCCTCTCTGCATCACGACCCTGCGCTCTAATCCCAACTTCCTGACATGCTGGGCTACGCGAAGAAAACAATTCCACTGTGCTCGACTGTATACGTGACCAATAAAGACTCATTATAAGATGAAGGAGACACTTCAGAAGTTGCTATTATTGGAAAATAGTCAACTTGAAGGTTTTAACAGTAACTCTGGCCCAGTAACTCAGGGCCACATCACACCGATCAGCCACTGATTACTTTCCCATAACCTCACATCACGTCCTGAAAGGACTCATTTATCGTGATCAAGTCAGGACAGGAATCCACCCACTAAACCATTTCATCCGGATTAAGTAGTCACACGTTAAAAGGCATCCGATTACCCGAGGCATCTGCATCTCCTACTT